>MEHQ01001454.1:30205-79574 GCA_008828725.1 Saccharina japonica | reverse complement strand
GGGGGGGGGGGGGGGGGGGTATTGGACAGGGTATCAGTCGGTATATTTACTCTTTTTTTTTGTAAAAACGTGGCGAGATGAAGCACTAGTTTTACCAACCCATCGGATATCTTGCTCTTGTTTTTACGTGCCAGCAGAGGGAACGATGGCGCTAGCAGCAGTGGATACCTATCACCTTTTTTTAGGGATTGTTCTCATCGCTTTTTCTTTCCAGCTGTGTTAAAGGGATAAACAAGAACCACTGGTCTCCATAGCAATAACACCGAGTTACTAGAAAAAATAACGTACGCACACGAGTATGATACTTTGTTTTTCTTTTTACGTGTCAGCAAAGAGGACGATGGCGTTAGCAGCAGTGGCACGTACGTAAGTAGCAGCGGAAACATATGAACAGACGTTCAAATGTACATAGCGTGCCCCGGCACCATACCATACGGCGGATTTTTTGTTTTGGTATCATAACTCACTGAGCGTCATGAACGACCGTTCCTGCTCCCCGTAGCCGCCCCGAGAGCATTCCACGACCTGTACGCCTTAGCGTGGGGCAAGCGTTTTTATTCAGCGCATCCGATGAAAAAAGAACGGGTATGCGAAAGGAGGCGGAAGGGGGTGGGGGGGGCTACAACTTGAGCGCGAAGCAGGCAGGCTGTAGTGAACGTTTCGCACCTCGGATGGACAGACCATCGATTCTCACTTGATGATCTAAATCTTTTCACGGCAGATATATTCTCGATCTGTATGGCCTATAGCTCATGCTAACTACTGCTACTACTACTACTACTACTACTACTACTACTACTACTACTACTACTACTACTACTACTACTACTACTACTACTACTACTACTACTACTACAACTACTACTACTACAACTACTACTACTACT
The DNA here is from genome assembly GCA_008828725.1 of Saccharina japonica. NCBI lineage: Eukaryota > Phaeophyceae > Laminariales > Laminariaceae > Saccharina > Saccharina japonica. Next base: position 78,687 of record MEHQ01001454.1, on the reverse strand, counting down.
ACTACTACTACTACTACTACTACAACTACTACTACTACTACTACTACTACTACTACTACTACTACTCCTACACTATGCGCACGCCAATTTCTCGGGCGAGAGTAGAGGGGTACGATGAAGTACCAACTTCAGTAGCTCACCGGAACTATCATGTGGCCCAGCTCGCGCCGCAAGAACCCGACATCAGCACGGCCCTCCGTTTGCCACGGGAGGAAGGAGGGAAGCAGACCAGCGAAGCCATGAAATATGGCCTGGGGTTTGCGCATGGGGTGGGAAGGCATTGCACATACACGAAGTATACCATTACTGCCGAAACAAAGGACGAAACAAAAGACTTCTGCTGCACGGCGTCTTGTATTATGAGTTGGGCCCGCACGCGGATCCCGCAGCTCAAAATCGATGCAGCTATGCACGGTTCATACAAACATTGTCTTCCGTCTCAGAGGGACTGCTCGCTGGCTCTTAATTGATAGAGAGCCAGCGAGCCGATAGAGCGGTGTCCTTGTTACAGTAGTTCAAGCCAATGAGCCAATGGGCCAATGTTTTGGGGATGTTCAGCGCAAGGCACGACCCTAAAATCGTTGGCTAAAGACGGAAAGGGCTCTCGGCTTGGCATGATTGACCTGACTTGATTGACTCGACTTGACTCGATTGGCTTGACTGGACTTGATTGGCTTGACTCGATTGACTCGACTTGACTTGATTGGCTTGACTCGACTTGATTGGCTTGGCTAGTTTAACTCGAGTCTCCCATTTTCTCACTTTCAGTACAGTGGGTACCCCGATTTAAGAGCGGCCAAGACAAGAGCATTCGGGATTTAAGAGCAGTCAGTCAAAATCAGCATGTCCCGCCTATACTAAAAAGCTAGATATTGCCCACTACAGATAAGTGCAACGTGTAATTAAGAGCGTTTGTATTGTCTTAAATAGGGGTAACCACTATACCAGGCACCTGCCATCTAAAAATATCGATCCGCTAGATCTTCATCATCTGGGTTCTGCACTGCCGTAACCCACCCTATATGGGGACAAAACCATTAGGAATTAGACTAGAATGCTTGCAGATACGGGGAATAACTGAATAAATGGTTTCGGTGGCAAACAACTTGGAATTAGACTACTCGTAGGGTATTTTTTTGCAGGATACATACCTTTAAAACCTTAATTTCGTTTGGGCTGGTCGGTGTTGCTTGCCCCGTTACTTACTTGCCCCGTTGGCGACGTACTTCTTTTTTCTTTAGCTTTCAAGAACTTTTTTTTCTTTTAAATCTTCCTTCCTTCTTGCCCGGGGTGGCTACGTACAAATCGCTGGTATACACGAGGAATGGATGCTTTGCTGTGTTTTCCATTTTCACCTTGCGACACCGCCGGGATGATAAGCCAACCACAATCCCGAAGGGGAACCATGTATAGTGGACTGTTTTCTAACTTTCGGGGACAACTTATCAATATTATGCACCAGTTGGGATTCCAATTAGACTATAGACTACCTACCTGGTACGTACCTGGTATGAAATTATAGTGCCAGGTACGAGTAACTGGTATAGTTTGGAGCAGTACAAGGGGTAAAGGAGAAGGCTATAGGAGATCGGGAGCCGTTCCCGATAAACAATCTGTTGTTTGTTGTTCCAGAGATAATTGGGCGTCTTGGTTTTATATTATTTGGCTAGAAGAACTCACTCGCGGATAGCAGCAATGGGGCACTGTTTCGTTGATCGCGTGAGTGGGGATATCAAGTGGATGCGACACGGAACAGAGTGCTGGCAGACTGGTTAAGGGTACATTTGTAATCTGGGCGACCAATCGCGTGGAATAAGGGAGTTATTTGTATACAGGGGATATTTTTGCAAATTTCGCGACCAATTGCTTGGTATTTGGGAGTAATTTAAGGGGGGGGGGGAATCGTAATTTCGGCGACCATCTGTTTGTAAATAGACTAGGATCGTTTTGCAGCACTAAACTAGAGGTAATTTTGTCATGTTTTGAGGACATAACTACACAGGTGGTACGTGCGTACCTTGTGATTGCGTAGACAAGGATAATTTTCGCAATAAAAAAAAGGGGATAGTTTCACCCTTTCCGCCACAAACCAGTAGCTGTAACTACGACAGTAGTCTAGGATAGTGTGCTACTATTAATAGAACCTGTCGTAAGTTGGACGCCTAAAAGTCGCCAGCTGCGTAGTAGTTGGGGCGCTCTTGCTACGGTAGAGGAGGTGCACCATGTTTTTGCCTTATAAGGGTGGTGGCTTATTACTTGAGGAGCTCTGTGCCTCACCCAAAAACCGATTTTGGAGGAAAATAAAAGCGCTTCGTACCCGATGAACAATCCCATGGCCTACAGTAACTATAAAATGAACAATATTGTAACACAAAAAAGTGGAATTCTGACGATTTCGGGTTAACCCCTTCAGAACTGCAACCACTTTTTTGGGACAAAACTACTTGGAATTAGTGTGGTCTCATTTTTGGAGTAGTAAAAGGGTTAAGGTCAAGGAGCCCCGTCATTCAGAAAAAGTTTCAGCCAAAAAAAAAAGGGCTGCCTCTATCGTAGCAGACGTCTTCCAAGGGCTACGTATTATAAAGCAAACTGCAGAGGTGCCAACTATCCGGCTACTGTATGCGGGTTTTTGTTTTATGGGAGGCTTTTTCGCTACGTGTATACGGGGTGCGGATTTTTATATGGGCTACGTAGCTTTTGCAGTATGAAGTAAACGGAATAACTCCGTCATTTTCCGCAACAAAAAAAGTGACAGTACGTAGACACCGATAGCCTCTGCAGTAGAAGGGGGGGGGTGTACACATGTCGTGCACCGCCGTAGCCGTATGACCATAGACTCTCGCGTTGCTGTCTCTGGAAGTGGCCACACCAGAAATTAAAGCAATTCGTTGGAGACTGTCGTCCATATGCAAGTCCGCCTCACAGGCGGTACTTAGCAGGATACAGCTCACCCTTTCATGTGACTCGCCGCCAACATCTCACGTTTCGCTTCGCGCTTGGTGCAAGCAAGCAATGTTTGCCTGGTCGGTGAAAACCTAACGTGCTCCGTCTCGGCATTGTAGGGGTGCGAGGGTCTATGGTCATACGACTACGGCCATGCATGAAAATGAAGTACACCCCCCCCAACCCTTCTCCCCGCCCGGCTTTTGAGAGAAACTAAACCAAATGAAAGTGCAACCCCGATACTAACCAGTTAACCAATGCGTGTGCTGTCTTCCCATTAAACCTGTTCTATCTACCCAAACTACACTAGGACTCAGTACACCCAGTGTCCGCCCTGCTTCTTTATCCTCGACACGAATTACGTGGTCACCAGACTTTGAGAGACAGAGAACCCCACCCCCTCCCGAGAAAAAAAAAAAATGCCGTATACGAAGCCAGATTATATACTTGGTATCGAACAGCAGAAGTGTAAAAAATGCAAAAGGTATTCCGGCGTTTGTTGGGTAATCCCGTCTTGTCAAAAGTCCTAAATTAGTTTGGCCCAAACGTGCGTCTTGAACTTAGACTATTACGGGGGACCATAGTAAATAGGACCAAATTTTGTTAGTAAAAAGAGGGAAATATATAGGTTTTAGTGTATACCGTAGGTCCTATTTACTATGGTCCCCCGTACGACCAAACCCTGTTAGTACAAATAGGGAAATATATAGGGTTTTGTTTGTACGGTAGGCCCTGTTTACTATGGTCCTCCGTACGGTGGACCATAGTAAATAAGACCAAATATTGTTAGTAAAAATAGTAAAGTATATAGGTTTTTGTGTGCACCGTAGGTGCTATTTACTATGGTCCCCCGTAGTAGCTGGAACAGCACCGACCGGTCTTGCGAAGGGTATTGGGTTCCCCCTGCGAGACCCCCCTGTTCTTTGGTTCCCCCTGCCGGCACATCGCCATCAATCGCGGCCATACCACCGAACAAGACCTGCCCGGTTATCACATGGCGGCTGGCGGTGCTAACGCTAGGGTATGTGCCGCTTGCTGTGTACTGTACAGAGTATACCTGTACGCGAGAAAAAGGTTCCCGGAGCCGCTGAGCGGTCCTTTCAATGACAGCAGTAGTGGTCCCTCTATAGTGCCGGTTGACAGACACACGAGTATTTAGTGTTCATGGAATCGCTTGACACAGATGGGATTATAACCAGTGTGACAGTGTGCGGAGTATAATAGTGCCGGTTTGCCGCTACGTATAGTGCCGGTATTGCTGGCTGGCGCATACACACCGACACTACGATTGCACCGGCACAATTGTAGAGGGGCCATTACTGCTGTATGCACAACTTCCCACAAGCATCGATCAGCAAGTAAGCTGCCCAACACAACACTCCGCAGACCGTAGGCAGACCCGCCCGATCCATCTATATCTATATATAGCTGGTCGTGGACCGTATAGATGCATGAAATATTGGGAACCTAAAGAAAAAAGAAAGAAAAAAAAACACACACCTTCATCAGTGTGAGATCGAAAAAATGATCACAACTCATCTTTGCGATATGAGTCAGAATTCATAGTTGCATCAACACCCACCGGTAGATGACATACATAAAGTAGCAGCGGCGGCAGCAGCAGCAGCAGCAGCAGCAGTGTATCGGAATACCAGGCACCAGGCACCATACCAGATATCAGATATCATGTACTGCTGTACCCGGCAAAGTCTCCCCATCCATCGTATGTATCATACATACCGGCATGCGTGTATGCATGTAGCCTTACCAGACAGGCTGGCTGGTATTGTACCGGATACATACCGCTCCGCGGGCGGAAACGTTAGGAGCGTTGTGGTATCAATATCAAAACAAAACGTTCCTTATATTTTCGGCCAGAGTGGCACCACCTACGACGGCAACAGCGCCGTTCGTCGTGCGGCATCAGTCGGGGAGTAGACTGACTCTCGTACATACACACATACATACATACATATATATATGCATGCATGCATGCATATATCATATACATACACACCATTATCACACATCATATGTACCAGCCAGTACTGTACCGCATACCCGGTGTCATTAAAAACAGGTTGATGCCATTTTCCCCTCCATTTTCTTACACGTATATTCGAACGGGCCAAGGCCCACAGTCTATTAAAAGTAGCCGCTGACGACGAACCTATCCATTTCTCGCATGATACGGTTTATAATCTGCCGTAGAGCAGTATGCTGCATACTTTACCTGGTACCATTAATACAGTAGTTATTAATAGTTTAGGTGGCATCCATGCCGGCGGTACTGCTATACTATACTTAACTTGCTGGCGGTCGGCTGAAAAACCTTGAGACACTACCAAGTACCGGTAACTACTATTAATACTGTAGGTAACGCTATACCAGGTACGTATTATGTACTAAGCATATACCATGGTCTGTTCGTACATACCAGGTATGTATGTTCATGTGCACATGCAAAACAGATGGTTGGTTCTACGTCGGCGATTGACGATAGCTTTCTTTGTGATGTTATACTCGCATCACCAGGACCGTTTTATGTACGTATATTAAAAAATATATATGTACGTATATATAGGGCTGCTATTTTTGAATGACTATCGTAGTTTTTTTTCCAGGCTATCCTCTTTTTTCTTGAATAAAAAAACAGGAAAAACAGCAAGCACAGGAGGGGGAAAAAAGCCTAACTCTAGAAATTTAACAGACGACTAAAAAAAAGAGGAACGCGCATGTATCATACGTGCTCGCAGCACTTTTGCATGAAAAACAAAACAGGGAAAACAGGAATTACGAAATTTAATAGAGAGGGAAAAAAAACAAAGCTGTTCACGGGTCAGGTCAAAAACCTTACGGATCGGGTCGGGTCGGGTCAGCCGACTCGACTCGACCCGCGATAGTTTGCGATGTCTTGACCTGACCCGATCCGATCCGCGAGATTATCGAACCTCCTGACCCGATCGACCCGCGAGATAATAAAACCTCCTGACCCGACCCGACCCAACCCGACCCGTGAGATTTGAACAAATCCCGACCCGGTCCATGAGATTCCGACTGACCCGTGAGATACGAGTCTTGTCACAGATCGGGTCACCTCGACCCGCGAGAAAAATCTCCCGACCCGTCGGTTCGACCCGCGGATCCGGCCCATGGGTCGACACCATAAAAAAAATATAATGGCTATTTTTTGTCCCCTCTGCGATATGTGGCCTGATTGCAGTGGATAAGGATGACTGTAGACACGCATAGCATATATAGTATTGACGGCGTTTTAGTGTTTGGATACAGTATGATACTAAAGACAAGTATCGGCGCGAGAGAAGCCCTTCGAGCAGCATCGAAAAAGTTTTGAAATGTCGGATCCGCGGGTCAGCGAAAAAAATACTCACGAGTCACGTTAGACCGACCCCGCGGCATGACCCGTATCTTACGAGCCATGGGCCGACCCGATCTGTGAGACTTTTATATTTTCAATCCCGACGCGTGAGAGTATGAACACGTTCTAACCCGACCCGAACTGACCGGTGAGATCCGAATACCTCTTGAACCGAGCCGAGCCGAGCCGAGCCGAGCCGAGTCGTGACATTTTGAAAACTCCTGACCCGACCCGCGGGTCGTGTCATGACTCGTGAACAGCCGTGAACAAAAACAGAAACGCTTATTATTAACAATAGCGATTCCTCTTTGAGGGATAATGAACAGGAAAATCAGGAATACCGAGAAAAACAAAACCAGGAAAACAAAATCAGGAAAATCGAGAAAATTTACTATAATCTAGACCGAAAGGTTGTTCGATAGCAACGACTCTCGTATCATATGTACCACATGCGCCCCGCCCGTGCTCGCGTCCTCTCGGGGGCCGAGCGCACGACTCGCGGTCTACTCGTAACTTCATGCAAGCCTGCTCTGTATCCTGTTTGTTGTTCTTGTATCCACCCTTTTTTTCCAGCGGCAACTGGCTCTATTTCGGGTACATCCTTACTGGGAAAGTAGAGTTGGAAGACACTTATTTGCAGCGTAAAAAGGACCACATTTCCCGTTTTGGGGACAACTTACTTGAACTTACTAGAGGTTGATGCATCATGTCGGTCGCCCCGATGGTCTATTAATAGTGGTACCCTCGAATGCGTCTAAGAGTTGGTTCACGGGATTCGAACCTCGCGTGGGTCGAATTTTTTAGTATATTTGCGAAAGTATATAAAAAAAAGAACGGAATCAACTGCTGAGAGCGCCTAGCGTGGGTAGATACAATTCGACGTGAGTCGACGAGGGAAGAAAGGGCTGAAGTCTTCTCACGATAGAAATAAAAGGCACGAACCGTAGTGGGGGGGGGGGGGGGGGAGTCTACTTTGTGACCCCGGGTCTGAGTTACGACTAGGGAGGAGAGAGAAAAGAAGGGCGAAGATAATAAAAGGGATGAAAAGGAGAAACAACTGATGCACAAGCAGTGCCATACAAAAAGGGTGAGCTCATCGCCGTGAGCTAAGACATACTCCGTGGTCACAAGACCTGCAGGCTCCGAAAACAAAAAAAAGATCTGGCGTGGAAGAACACACCCCAGGGAAAAAATACGATACAAACAAGCACATGCATATCTATATGACCAGGTATATGATATATGATGAGTGCTCGTACGATCCCATTGACGACCTATTCTTAGTACAAACAAACCTCAAGATCGCTCAAGTTGGTGTTATATGATTAGGGTAAGGACACAGAGTATCCCTAACCAGGTCAGGCTATTGAACGGGTACTCGTTGGTACTTAGGTGTGCTGTTTGCTTAGAGACAGAAGAAGAGCGGCTTTATTCCTTTTCCCACGATGAAAGACTGAAACGGCAGGCTTGGTGGTTGCCAAGGACCACCTGGGAACCCCTGGTTCCCATCTAAGATACACCTTCCAAGTACTACCAATACGATTCTTATACCTAATACCAGGTATTTACCAACGTTTCCACATCATTCCAGCAGTATCATAACACTAGCCCACTCTGATGAGCCGTATATGCAAAAAGAGGAGAAATTCGTGGAAACCCCGATTCCACGAACTAAAGCATGAGCCGAAGATGCGGCTGCTCAAAACCCACTCCCACACCTCTGAACGGCAAGGCCACGAAGCCGAGCAAGGAACGTCAAAAGAAAGAAACGTTGGAACTGAAAGTCATGCAGTCATTGTACATAAACTGCCCCCCGGCTCGAGAGCGGGGGGTCGGTAGGACTGATAGAGTTGTATACACTATTAATAATATTAATGGCTGGTTACAGTAAGGCGGTGGTGTGCCAGAGCTGTATGACCGCCTTATAGAGGGAAGGCGCCTTATTCATTCCAGGTTATGAGCACCATTCCCCAGTCGCGCTAAGCGATTTTGACAACCTTATATCGGGATACCGCCTTGTTCAGACCGCCTTAATGGAGGACCCCCACTGTACTACGTACCTTGCCGACGCAAACATCTGAATCGACAGCTAACTGGTATCAAGTTTGTGCGGAGCGTTCGAGTTAAACGTTATGTTCGCATTTTTTTTCATCAACACTTTTACTTTCCAGCTTCTTCTGGACAAGCCGTGGTCACAGGTGTCGTCCCTTCTACCCACCCCCCCCCGGTACAAATATAAATATTTTATATATTTATAGGTTGGGTTGGCGTCGGATGGCAACGCCGCCGTAAAACACGCCTCTCACTGCGTGAGCTCGACAACCAGGGTACCGTTTTTTATTTATTTTTATTTTGGCGGTCACCCATGCTGGCGGTCTTGTTAGATCATTTGTGCGGGGTTGATAACCTCATATCCGCACAAGGGGAATGATCGTATCACGTAGTGTGTATATTGTAAGGCATCCACGAGGCAGATACGTAATGATACCCATTGCTGTCTCTGGAAGTGGCCACACCAGAAATTAAATCAATTCATTGGAGGCTGTCGTCCATATGCAAGTCCGCCTCACAGGCGGTTCTTAGCAGGATGCAGCTCACCCCCCATGCGATTCGCCCAATACCTCACGGCGCTTCGCGCTTGGTGCAAGCAATGTCTGCCTGGTTGGTGAAAACCCAACGTGCTCCGTCCCGGCATTGTAGGGATGCGAGGGTCTATGGTCATAAAGACTACGGCCGTGCACGATACGAGTACACCCCCGCCGGTACAAACATACCTAGGATTGAAGAATCGGCACTGACACTGCTGCTGTGTGTGCTGGATGTCGGCGGGTGGAAACATCGGTTTAATGTGATGTGAAGAACACACATACACATATACCAGCAGGGAGTGTACTTTGTAAGCCGGAAAGCCGGGCCAGCCTCGTGAAGATAGACGCGTGCTACGTTATATACTATATACGTTAAAGGTAGCACTGTTTGGCTGAGATGTTTTCCGAAGGCTCGGGCCCACTAACTCAAACCCGTCGGACTTTCATTCTTGTGTTGCAATATTTTTCATTGTTTACTCATAGGGCCATGGGAGTAGTATTCATCGAGTGGCATTTTTTATTTTCTTCCAAAATCAGTGACAGCTTACAGTAGTAGTAGTTATCGAGTGAGGTGTGTAGAGTTCATGAAGTCACCACCCCCCCCCCCGAAAAAAAAATATGGTGCACCTCTACCGTACGTACATAGCATGCATCGATGTGCTAAATAACTTTCCTTTTTAACCCTTTTAGAACTGCAGTCCCGTTTCGGGGACAAACCACTCTGATTCTAAGTAATTTGTCCCCAAAACGGGACTCCAGTCCTATAAGGGTTAATGAAAATTAGGAAGACAACCCATTGAGCCCCTCCTCAGCTGCCAAAGAGACCAAACAGCGAGACCGAGAGTTTCGTAGAGAGTCATCTTTGCAAGCTGCGCGTGACACTTCGATAAGCGCGTTCCACCGGTTGCATACGACCTCATGAAGGTTCTACGGGTTGTATATGACCTCATGGAGGTTATTATAGCTCGGTGGCTCCCCTGGGTGGTAGGGTGTAGTCGCAGGGTTTACGAAACCTTTGGTGAAACCGTAACATAAATTTCGCCACGATCGGTGCCACAACCCAGCTTGGACCCGAAAATCTATTTTTTTGAAATTTTGAAATTTTGAAATTTTGAAATTTTGAAAATTAAAACCTGGCATCGGCGTTGTTGGTAAACATATTATTTTTCGTGTACATTTGGAAAGCTGGATTGAACGTTTTTACCTCGTTTTCTCGTGATTTACAGCTGCTGTTGTTGTGGTTAATAAATACATTCCTTGCAAAAAAGCGAGGGAGAACAAACATAGCCCCGTGTTGTAAGGATTACCCTGGGCTGGGTAATCGATCGATCTTTTACCCCTATAGCTCAGCGGTAATGCCCTCACATTTGACGTCGTCGAGGACACGGGTTCGAATCTCACTTCGAATGTTTCTTTTTTCAGAAACGCTTGCGCGTGCGTCCCCAAATAACACGTCTCCCTGGTTCCCCAGGTATTGAAACGAAGCGGGTAGGTCAACGTACGGCCGTATACGGTACCGACGTCCCAAATATCCCGCCGTTCAGAGGGGGGGAGAGTGTTATAAGGATTACCCTGGGCTGGGTAATCGGTCGATCTTTTACCCCTATAGCTCAGCAGGTAATACCCTCACACCCGCCTGGCAGTCCAGTTTGTAAATAAATACAATCCAAATTTCCAAAGCTATGTTTTTTTTTTTGGGGTCCAAGCTTGTAAAATTGGCTGCCGTCGTCGATCAAATCCACACCTCGTAAATTTTGGCGGGCGCTGATAACTTTATTATTTTACCAGAAATGGGCCAACCGAAATGGTCCCCCTTTTCACTTATTTCTGTCGTGTAGCTTGCTGGTGGGTACGTTTTGTGTTGCTTGTTGTTTCTTTCGCAATGAGTATTCGTCCAGAGATTTTTCGGACAAGCCACGAACGAACCCGAAGTTCGTACGACGAAAGCAAAAAAGACGGCCTGCTGATCATCATCATGCCGTCCCGGAATTGCGCACATTATTTCAGCGCGATCGGTGAACGAAGGCCACATATATACTCGTACATATATCATATGTACGAGTATAATATGTTAGACTATACGAGTATATTCCTATTGAAATAGTTATCATATACGCAAAACGATTCATATAATCTCTCTTTTTTTTTTTCACATACACGCCTCGACTCGGGAATCACATCAAGTTGCCCTTGTCGAAAACATTTTATACCTGGTACCTGGCACCTGGCACCCCCTCGATGCCTGGTGCAGCCACAAGGAACTCGTGTTGTACTGAACATTGCAACACGCAGCAGTGGTAGATTGCTCTGGAAAATTCGCATCGGACGAAGAAAACAAAAACTTCAAGGACGACAGGTTCCCTTCCCTGCTCACTATACTACACTGCTACACTGACTAGTCTGCCATGCACTTAGTTTGCTGTGTCTGCCGTTCAATTCAGCGTTGGTTGCAGCAAGAAGCCGTCTCAGAAGAGTTTGCGGGAGGAATCGGAGCTGTATCAGGAGGAAGGTTGCTTCCTTGCTGGCTCAAAGCTATCTCGATTCCATAGTTGATGTTGTTGTTGTTGTTCTCCCAAAACTCATCGCCATGATCTATCTATCTCGAGTATTAAATAGTAATAGTCCGTGGTGATAAGACAAGGCTGGTCGCAAGACCGAGCCTTCTGGCGTGAAACAAAAAAACGGATTACGGAAAAAAACGAAAATATTAGTACCAGTACGACCAGGTATGATATACCAGGTATATGTTTATGCACAGCAGTAGTTGCTGTGTGTGTTCTTCGCATTAAACCGTTCTTTCTACCCGACGACATCCAGCACACCCAGTCAGTGTCCGTGCCGATTCTTCATCCTAGAGAGATACCAGTTCTGTGGTGCTATGCTATATACGATTGTTGTTGTTGTCTTCACATTTACGATACGAGTACGATATCTTGATCACAATAAAAGGTGACATTTCGAGTAGACAAAGACGACTTCTGCTGTACTGGTAGGCCATATATACCCACTATGCGTACGGTATGTTATTATATATGCAGTCCTTATGTACAACAACAGAGGAGACCCTTTCGTCCAACTTAAGGTATGCGATGGAGCATGGGCCAACCAGAGATCAAGGAAGCAAGGAAGCCCCCCAGCGTTATTTCGAAGGTATCATATTCGATAAAATCCTCAATCTCATCACACAGCTGTGGTATGTTTTTTATTTTTTATTTTTTATTTTTTATTCTTCAATATATGTACGAGTACCTACGTATACATGGCTGAAATATATTAAAAAAAATAAAAAACAACTATATATACGATACCAGGTACATGCGTACGTACTCATATACCAGCGTGACCAGGTAGTATGTATAGATGTATATACGTATACACGCCTTTCTTTGGCTTTTATCCCAAGAATAGCAACATGTTCTTCTTTGTTTCCTTGTCATAGATCATACTGCTGATCTTGTCGTTTTGTACTGTTGCTGTGCTTCTCCTCCTGGTCTCCTGGTATCTGCCATATACCAGGTATATGATACCATGCCGGTACAGCAGTATGTTATGTATATGTGCATGGTATGTATCATACTCGTATATATACGTAGACAAGTACCTGATATGTGATATGTGAGTGATGTGCGACCCAGTATGGTATATAGCACAGAGCATGCATAACTCTACTACCACTGCTGCTGTACAGCAGCACAGCGAAGTACAGCAGCAGCAGCAGCAGCAGCAGCAGCCCCGGTGCGAGCAGACTTTAGAGTCTACAACGATGTATACTTCGCATACGCGTACTGGCTGTGCAGTAAAACCTGGTACGTATAATGGTATACATACTCCACTCTCTGGAGAAGGTAATATGTACGTAGTCTACTCGAGCATTTTCTGTACGAGTACGAGTACGTAGCTCTGATGTATATATGCACAGCAGCTGCAGCTTTCGGCCCTTGAGAGACTTTCATTACTGTTCCGTAGACTTTAGACTCTACGTAAAGCTCATGGGTCGTGGGGTAGACCCTACAGCTCACTACAAGCACCACAGGTAACCAGGCACTTGGCATGTCGCAGTCTCAAAGTCTCAGTACACACCGCAGAATATAACTCTTACGTAGTGGAATATGAGTCGTACGAGTAGACCAAAATGTATGATACATATGATACGCATCTCAGCTCTTCGTCCCCCGTGCCCCCTCTACCTCTCCTCTCCCCTCTCCTGCTTTCCGTGCAAGCCCAGGAAGGGGAACCGTCAACAGCGTGAACTTGGTACCATCTACCATGTATATACTGGTATACTGCTCCAGAAGTATACGACATAGGCTGGTACATATTGCGTAGTACGCGCGATCGAAGTATTACACTCAGCTAGCAAAGATGAGCTTCGACGAAATCCTCGAGCTCACAGCTGTTGTTTTTTAATTTTTTAATATTGTGTAGTACGTATCGTATCATATTGCGTGCCAGGTAGTACCTATCAGGTACGAGACTACAGAGTTTAGTACCTTACACCTGCCTGGTACTATTAATAACAGCAGTACGCACGTACGTACGTACTGGTGAGAGGTGCTCCTACGACGTAAGTATTTCGTATACACTGCTGATGCTGTTCTGTTTGCTGTTACAGAAGTACTCCAAACCAGACTCTGCTGTGGGCTCGCGTATTGCAGACAGACACACTACGTACGTACAATGCAATCGAACCCAGCAAGCTGTAGCAGCTGGCTGTAGCAGCAGCTGCTGCTTGCACCCGCAGCAGTAACAACAACCGCAGCAGCAGCAGCAGCAGTACTGCTGTACGAGTGGTAGACTGAACTACTGACTCTACTGGCTGTACGTAACCCTCGCAAAACAAAAAGCACACAACCTTGCACTTACTGGCTGATTCTCTTTCATGATGTCAGCGAAGTCGGAGTACTCGGCGGCACCGGCATCCACCCTTCGTATTCGCCCCTGCATCCGGTCCTCAAAGTCCTCTGGTTCTCTTGGCTCTTGAGGCTGGAGGCAGGTAGCGCACGGCTCCGCCTCGACGAAGCAAAAGTGTTCCAGGCAAGCGGGCATGGTGTGCGCTTGGGACCAACGTGTCACGCGACCGCGGCTTGACGCCCTTGACTGACTTCCATACTATACTAAATACATTAAAATAATGTATAAAAAGCCCTTGACGCGTCTAAAAACGACGGGACTGTCAGTTTTTTTCGACCTTTGAGCCCGTGCTGTGATTGGTTGATGACAGATTACAGAACCCGCCGCCTGTTGCCTTACACGACAACCTGGTCGAATCTACTGATCATGTTGCCGGTGGATCCTCTCGGTATCTCGGTGGGGCCCCGTAGCTAGTACTTGTACGTGCACGAGCCAAAGTGTCACGCGCTGTGCACTTACGGACGTCTCATTTTCAGTTTTGGTTGAGCTTGCTGCAGGAAAACCAACCAGTGGAAGCACATCAAGTATGGGGCGGTGCGTCGTCGTAGCTGGACGTATTTCTAACGTATACGAACCGACCCGGGTATCGCATGCGGCGTGTGTATGAAACGTGAAGCATCCGCAGACCACAGAGGAGGAGGGAGGTGGTGGTCTGTCTGGCAAGTGCTACTGCGCAGACCGCAGCTGCTACTGTACGAGGCGTCGTATCATATCATAGGTGGTCTGTTAACATCACGACATCACAACACGAACGTTCAACAACAAACTGCAAACAAAAAAAAGTTCTCGATTCTCTCGTATATACCTCCTCTCTGCCTGCCAACGATTGACGCAATCACAGGCGGTGTGGGGCATACTATATCGATACATTCAACAGCCACGCGACGCCGATAGACAGCAAGCTTTCAATATGGCATGTAGGCCAGATACCGACTGTGATCACCGGGGACTACAGGCTGCGTAATGCTGCGTACGACTTATTACTCCCCGGTATATATAATAAGTACAAGGGGTACGTACCATATACCATATGCCATATGATTCTAATGCTAATATGATAATGGTATACTGAGTGAGGTACTCGTACGTATCATAAGTGTATGAATACGAGTCAGGAGTGTGTTCCCCAAAAATGAACAATTGCGTGGGAACCACATAAATAATGAGAACCGAACAGGGAGACCAAGCACAGCAGCAGCCTTCGTTTGTCTCTGCTGCTGTCCGACACAGCAGCAGGCAGCAGCAGCAGGCAGCAGCAGCGCAGCAGCAGGGTCGTACTACTGCTGGTATATGCTTATATATGTTATTCTGCCTTGATTCTACGGTATGTACCGGATGCCGGTTGATGCGGAGCTGATGAGTATGACGTCGTCACGAACGGGCCGACCCGCGATTGATTCGGCAATTTCTATTTTTGACTGGGTTTTAGTGAGACATCGTCTTTTCGCCGGCTTCCAAGTCCTGGCACCGCGGGCTCGGCAAACTTCTCGTTCATGTCATGGCAGCGTCACAGCCATTATCACATCATGGATCACGACAATAGTAACAACAACCAATTGTGCCAGGTACGTATTGTACATATATATAATATATACGAACAAGTACTACGACTACTGCTGTTGTTGTGTTCAACAACAATAAATAACACAATAGTCTGCAATAGTCGAGAATTAATACCATTCTCATCCTCGTCATAGATACTCACTCTTTTGTCTTGACACGACAACATGCCAACGGCCACGCCCACCCCCACCCCCACAACAGCCGCAACAACGACAATACCAACGACGACAACAAGAACAGCTGCAGCAGCAACAACCGCGGAGGGAGAGGAAGAAGTTCCAGACTTCAACACGACCCAGCAGCAGCAGCAGCACCAACAGCACCACCACCAGCAGAACCAGCACCAGCACCAGCTGACCGCACAAATGGGGGATCCTTACAGCTCTGACGTAGGTTCGGCGGCGGCGGCGGTGGCGGCAGCGTTCGATACGAGGTCAGAACACGGCGATACGTCCCGTGGGCACATTGCCATGCTTTACAACAAGGGTACCTGTTGTTTGTACAAATCATCATGCTGTCTATTCGTATGCGATGATGGTGATGGAATAGTGTGATGGTATCTACTGCTTGCTGTTGTTGTTGTTGTTGTAAAGTACTGCACTCGAGCGCGCAGTGGTTGATGTTGCCATGGAAACAGGAGCTACAGCAGCAGCATATTGCTGCTGTAGTTTTCGTAGGCTGTACGTACGAGTACTCACTGAGTTTGGCACGCTTGTTTGGGCCGAGGTTGTTTTGTCGTGTATGTGTGGTATACGCAGAGCTGGCGGCAGTGAGTGCTGTTTTTTTTATACGCACTGCTGTTGTTGTTGTGCTGCTTGTTGTACGTACGAGTACGAGTACGCACAGAACACTTCTTCTGGCTTGTTTTTCTTCGGGTTCGTGTCTTCTCACGTCTCATGCCTCATGAGCTTGGAATCGAGCACGCAACACCACCAGTAGTATACCGGTACGAAGCGTTTACAAAATGAGCACACACACACGCATTTTACTCCCAAGTGCTTGCACGCGCTCCTGCCTACAACTTCTACTGTATTCACTAGCGGTGCGTGCGCTCGGGGTTGCACTCATTGCTCTTGGTTTATTTTGTACCCTTTCACTCTGAAACTACAGTAATTATACTGTAATGAGCCAACTCTAATTGAAAGTGATTCGTCCGCAAAAAATGGATGCAGTACGATACCAGTATGTTAATAGTAAGTAGTCGTATAGCAGCAATACATAGGCCCAATAATAAGAAATAGCCTAATAAGAACATCAGGCTAAGAAAATATCGTGCTCAGCGGCGAACACTAAATACAGTACGAGTAATATATCCTATGATATATACCTGGTATATAATAGCCTACTCGAATGGTCCTTCAAGGATGGTATCAACAATACCAGTATGGTCCTATTAATAAGGTTTGCTCAGAATACGTAAGTGCGAGTAGGTGTTGCTTTTTGGCGGGCGCACACTCTGTACTACTAAATAATACGAAACATGTAGACTGCTGTGGTGTATATGTGTGAAGTATATATGATATCATATTAACCATAAAAGCGCGACACTGACTTGCTGCTGCTGTATAGCTATTCGTACGTATCATATGTACGTCGTACGACGTACTTATACTATTAAAACAAATCTGCTGTTGTACCTTAAGGCTCGCACATATTACGTATTAATATCTTCTGTGTACGAGTGCGAGTAGAGCACTTCTTTACGAAACCTACCAGGTATTTTATAGTACGGACACGACGGCGCGGCAGCCTGAACGTTGATAGACGACAGAGCAGAATATTATGATGACGTTGTACCCGTAGGATTTATATCCCGCCCATGGTTGCTCTGGGTTGCTTGCTGTATAATTCCCTACTTGTAATATGATTCCCCAAGGTCTGATAAACATATACCGGTACATAGTTGGCGGTGCATTTTGTTTTATAGAGCGAACGGCTGAAAACTGCAAACCCTTCAGCTTCTACTCAGTCGCAACATGCTTGTTCTTGCTGCCTGTATGGACCGAAGGACCACCTGCAGCATAACAGTTTTACTGCTAAGTGTCGGTTGTTTGCCCGGGTTCCTCGCTTTCGCGCGCGCTTTGCGACCGCGAGATGAGCTGCGAGGCATAGTATTCTTAAGTTAGTGGTCGCCAATGTAATTACTAGGCTCCGCCGTCGTCGTCGCTGCCGCGTAGAAGTCGCCTTGGAGAGGTCCCGGAGCGATGGTCCCTTGTAGCCGTCGTTACGGTCGACGTAACCGAGCACAGTTCTTTCTTATGATTAGCAAGGAGATGCTACGCCGTGAGAGCACGGCGGTCTATTATAGTTCTGGCACCGTGGGGGACTCATCGAGTCTCACCCCAATCGGGCATTAAGGATGGAGGAGCATCGAGCCAGCTTGAGGGGAGAGGTCTACGCTTAGCGGACCTCTAACGCCCTCAGATCCGGTCTGGCCGGATCTTTGGTGCTTGACTTTGTGATGTCTCCGTCCCTGCGTACGTGTTCTGAGATCTACGATAGATACGTCTAACCCTCACCGTCACATAAGTATATATATATATACAACAGATAGCTACTGCTAAGTATACCTACACGTATACAACAGATATCTACGTGGACTATGATGTGCTCATACAATATCTAAGTTTCGACGAAATCCTCGATCTCTCAGCACTACGAGCAGTACAGCACAGACGTATCGATGTTTAATATTAATAGTACAGGACGCGGACGAAAGGGGGCACACCGAGAAAGCCAGGTTGAAATTTACAGGGAAATACGGAACTCCGATTCCGCGGCGCGGTTATCTTGCAGCTGTTAAGAGTACAGAACGCTCCCTTTCCGAAACAGGCTGAGCCAGCTTCCCCGTTTCTTGCTATCAATATCAGTCATGATATATACGGGGGGCCGTAACAATCAGAACCCAGGGTGAATCCAAAAACCAAGGTATCCCCCTATAGCTACATACCTGGTAAATACCAAAGTTGGTTCTGATTACTACGTTGTATGCTCCCCCGGAATATTGGGTATCAAGTCTGTACATCATGATTCGCTGCGTTCAGAATAACCGCTGCGTTACGTTGCGAACTGTATTTGCAGTACACCGCACAGCGGAAACACATTGCTCAAAAGCTGTACCAGGCACCAGGTAAAAATATACCAGGTATACCATACCAGTACCTGGTAGATGAGTTTTTGACGACATCCTCGATCTCACAGCTGATGTTTTTTTCAAGCGTTTTTATAAATATACCACGATGCACGCCATTACGAAATCAGTTAATGAGGTTCGGCCCCGCGTCATTAACGTGGGGGCGATGTGCCGTGGTCCGATGATGAGATGCGAGGAAGAGCTTGGCACGACCACCACCGCCGCCTCCGTGAAGCTGGTTTTACTCACTTTGCACCTTACTTGGCAAATACGGTCTGTTTGGGGAATTTAGGCATCGTCGAGGGTGTGTGGCTGGGTGCGCGTGCCCTTTCTTGTGCCGCCGCACTATGCGTTCATAAACCAGCGCTATCCGTACGAACCGCTGTATATTATTGCCAATGGTACAAGACTTTCGTACGGGTCGGAGACCCGGAGAAAATATCCACGAAATTATTGTATTATCAAAAACATATCTGATATACTTCTGTATGCCACTCAATCAATGTTGCCGCTTTTTGTTGTTGCTGTTGTCTTCACATTTAGCCGCTCTTTCTACTCAATGACCTCATAATGAAATACCGGCAAGCTGCTCCATATATCCCATAGATCCCATGAGCCCCCTATGATAACGGGGTCAAGGCTGACGGGATGATGTTCCCGGTCAAATGCCATCTGGTACGATATATGCGAACAAACGGGCGCCCAAGAACTCTCGAGTCCGTGCTGTGCGCAATGCGTGATGACACAACACGACCGCGCCTAACCACGTGGCCTCTTTCTGCGTCCGGAGATCATTATTCGCGGACGCCCCAACTCGTAGCTGCTCTGTAATGCCATGCTGTATTCCAAGTTTGATTGGGCGGGCCTTATGTTTGCTCCCAATCTACAAATGTCAATATTTCAGGTGCCAGCCCCCCCATGCCCCATGCCCCACCCCCCCCTCTCGCTCCCTAGAGCTCGAAGCTTTACATCATATGTGTTGCCATAACCCGCAACGAAGCAAGTCTCGGAAACCATCATTTTCTGCAGCAAGTTCATTTCGTATGCTTGAGGTTTGAAAGCTGAATGAGATGCGATTGATTTGTCTGATACAAGGCTGAAAAGTGACGCATTGCTTGCTCCCTCGGGGCCGTTCGTGAGCGAGCAGCCAAGAGGTTTTTGTTTGGGACACACAAACCCGTGCATGTATCTTTGAGGGGAGATCGGCACATATTCGACGATGTAATTGAGGGTCACTGCTGTGTACGATAAGATCACAACAAGCCCTAAGCCTAAGCCTATGAACCAATCAGACTTCATCAACCATTGCTTGGTATCACTAATAGCCCCTTTGTCTCATATACAGTGTGCTTCAACCATAGTGTCGAATACATGGTGAACTCTACTGATGTCTCTTTCCGTTTTTTTTTTTTTTTGTGCTTGAATCCAGGTACAGAGACCAAAACATTGAGAAGTGCGATCACCGTTTAAATAACCAAGCGCGATCACCGTTTATTATAGCCCCCTTCGGGGACACCATGTCCTTAAGCCAGTTCACGAATACTGCATCGGCCCATGCGAAGCATCCCCAGGGCTTCTTTTAAATAGGGTAGGGGGTACGTCAGAAGTGCGGCGGAAGGACAAGTACGACCACGCGTGCAGCATGATGGTGGCTTATACTGCTGCACGCTCTTCCTTTGACAGTTGCGAAGACCACAATTCTCGTATATTAGGTCGCTATTCGGGATTTCCCAAACAAGTTACCAGGGTGGGCGATCTGCACCACGAGCAAGTAGCGCCACCATGCCGCAAGCGTGTTGTCCACCTCCTTGCAGTGTATGTAGGTCCGGCGCCAAAATGTACCACCTCCTGGCCCGGCAGCGCCGGGTTGCTGCTCGCATAAACAAAAATAGACTAAGCGCGTGGCCGATGCTATCTCTGTAATCGTCATATTTTCGGTCGGCTTTCGCCTCTGAAGCCGCAACAGGGTTAAACAGGCCCCGTTTTCGGCAAGTACCATACCAAAGTGATCTGAAAACGGAACCCATGTGTGCTTCAGCGATATCAGCAAGAAGACCGTACCACCCCTACCTAGGCGGTCTCAGAGGCGCGCTTGTCACCCCCCCCCCCCCGGCACGCCCTGGGCTCGAATCTCACTCGCTTGGTTTATCATCCGGCGGTTGTCCCCGCGATGCACCGGTACGCGCGTCTTCAACTCAGCGCTGCGGCCGGTGAAATTACAACTCTTGTATCTGGTAAATAGTTATTTGTTGCGCGTCAACCAATGTGCAAGGAGCTGTCCGTTGAGCTATCACACATATATATACGAGTATATGCTATTGATATTTTTGCTGCTGCACGAAGCCGTGGTGGCTTCGATAAGGCCCAAGCTTTCATCAACGGCCTGATGTTTGAAGCCTGTCTGCCGATGGGTGCGTCCAAAACGCATGGTTGGTTTTCTCTCGCGTGGCGTGAAGACGAGAAAACAACTTTGCTCGCGGGTAAATGTGGCTAACAAAGATGAAGCCGAAGCAATACAAAAATGTAAAAATGTGCGCCCATTTCCATCTCCACACTCGCTATCCCCGCCCTGTTACTGTTCCAAACGCACCTCGCAACGTAGTGTGAACCCGAATCAAGCCCTCGAGCGAGGGGCTCTAGGCCTAAATGGCTTTTTTTTACAGTCGCAAATATGTGCAGGAAAGTAATTCGACTCACATCGCCCGGCGCTCCATATTATATTCTATGGCGATGACTAACCGCCTCAATATTGTTTTCATGCTGTCCTACGTCGCCCCCACACCGCCGCTGTACAACTCAACTCCGATAGCAATGGCAGGTGGGCGATGGCGGAGTACGAGAACTTCCTGCGAGGGCTCGACCATATCGGAAACGGCTGGGTCCTTGTCCAGAAACTCCTCGTGCCGCCACGGAGCGTCAACCAGACGCACGCGAGCGCGAAGGAACGCTGGGAGACATACGGGGACAGGGGACAGCATCGTAGTGTGAATGAGGTGAGCACCGCATTCATTTGTTGTCCCCCCGGTCTTCTACAGGCTATTACCACCGTATTTTCCGCTGTACGAGTATCAGATATCAGGTGATCATCTTGTCGGAAAGGGAGCGTGCGATGAGTACTCATATTGCGCACCGAGACAGTAGTAGACGATTAGCTCCCCAAGGCATTTTCTGGGTATACACGATGTTGGGTCCCTGCGTATGGTGTTTTTCTTTTCTCCATGCCGACGAAACTGTGAAGAGTAGCCCCGTATTTTCAAAAGCACTGCTCCTCCTCACGCACTTCACGACGCTAAAGGCTAAACTTCATACGATATATACATTTTCTAAATTTGACTATTTTTCGGTTTTCATCTTTTAGCAACCTCGTGTTTGACCTCGTACGTATGCGTGGCCGCCTAAAGACGGCCAGTCGGCCAGAGAATACGCGTTTACGCACGGCACAAAACTTAACAGGAGGCGGGTGGGTGATCTGTCGATATGTAGACGAGGGGAATTGGTCGGGACATAAGGAAAACCAGGGAAAATATACCTGGTATATTAATAGGACATGGTCACCTCTCGTATTCCAAGAGGGATTTTGCCAGTGCAAGGCCTAAATATTGACAACGAGCAGGGGGTGGTAAACACGTAGCATCATGTTCGACAAAGTTCGTGAGAAAGCAGGGACAAAAGGAATCGTACAGTGCGAAACACACCACCGTTCGCGACTCACGACCCACCGCTTCTACGTACTACAATGCGGTCCGCTGCCCGTCACCTAATACGAAACCCTAATAGATTAATAAGTACCATACATTTGGATAACAAGCCGAAGTGTATCAACCTGTTTTTCCCATTTTCACCCCCGAGGAGGAAGTAGATGCACAGATGTGCCCATGTGGCAAAGCCGTAGAGAATAGAGTTCACATAGTGGGAGAATGTGAAAGGTACAAGGAGGAAAGGGATGTGCTTGAGGAGGAGATGAGGAAAATAGACGAGTGTGACATGGAGCAGTTTGGTACACTAAATAGTAGCGAGAAAACGATCGCTATCTTAGGAGATAGATGGTGGCCACAGGCGGCGAAGCAGGAAGGGGATAAGATTAGCAAAAGGTTTCTCTGTAATATATGGAAACAACGTAATGAGCGCCCAAATGTTGGAGGTGTCTCTATTAGGAGTAGGAACGGTGCTCCGTCTCGAAAGGGATGCGTGGTCAATGGTCAAATGCTAGGCAAGCACAATATGAGTACGCCGCCCCCCCCCCCCCCTGCGCTTCCCCCTTTTTGTTTTCGTTGATGATGCCGCTGTTAAGCAGGCGGGCGAGAGCAAGGATGGGGACGAAGATTGTCCCAGGCCGCCCGCGAGGCGAGGTGTGCGTGCGGGGGGCGCACTACCTCCGTATCCCCTACAGGCCGCACGCACGGGCGCGGGAACCTTCACGGCGACTCGAATTCAGCCACCACCGCCCGCCCTCAACGCACACGACGACAGGTATTCGGCCACACCTCCTCCCCCTTCTCTTACTGGTGCTGATGCCGCTTCTGCGATGTCCGCCAACGGTGGAGATAGCGGTGGCGGTGGCGTGGGAATGAACTTCGCGTTCACCCTGTGGCTGGGGTTTGTGCGCGACAGGCCGGGGCGCACGGGATGCCAGCAGGCGGTCAAGAGATTCGATGACACCGGCGGGTTCCGGGTGCACTACGTGTGCAGGGATCTTTTCGGCTTGCTGTAGAATGGAAATACAAAAAAAAGGCGAAAGCAGAGTAGAGCAGCAGCACAGGTGGGAGTGGGAGTGACATCCTCCCTTTTTGGTGTGGTACAGTTTGGGGGATTATTTTGGTGCGTTGTTTGGGTTATCCTGAAGACGAGACGATGCGCCAGCACGTCTTTGCAGAGGAAAGTTCCCTTTTTGGCTCCGTATGACGTCATACACGTGCGCAAGGCAAGTCTGTTTTTTCGTCTTTCTATGAAACGCAACCGCCGGTCGTTTACCATGTACCACTCTGCCCGTAAATTTAAGGACCGTTTTGCTATTCAGATTAAAAACCAAACGGTTCGTATATATTAGGACAGAGTGGTGTGGTATACCATGGCCGTTGTGAATTTTGTGCTCGTTCGTGGGGGGGGGGGGTCGCGTGCGTGGTCCTCAATATTTCTACAGTAGTCTGCATCCGCTCTCCCACCGGGTTGTGCTTACGACTTATCGCGTATCGTATTAATAGCGTTTTTTCTCGCGGTTGGTTTAGTCGGCTTTGTTGGCTATTTCGATAAGCGCGCGTCGTGAATCCCAGACAAATGGGCGACGGCACGTACGTACGTACGTACGTGCGTTGTAGAGCTTCACGTTTAACCTTGACACCACCAGGAGGGGGGCGGGGGGGGGGGGGGGGGGGGGGGGGGGAAGCTGGTGGTGTGTTTTTAACGCAGCGCTTTTCTTGTTCTGGGTTCATGTTTCTTGTTTCTGCTTTATTCTCGAGCTAGTCGGCACCCAAGACACTGCACGCTGTACCGTACGGTATAAGGCGCTGCGTTTTAGCATTCTAAGCACTCTCAAAAAGTATAAACAGGCACTCCCATTTGCCAAAACCCGTATTTCGGTGTAGTTAGTTATCGGGGGTGGTACAATCTTGTATAACATCGACCGTTTAGTGGGTTTCTTACATTTTTTTTTGTCGCGCTATGCACTCTTTACGTCAATCTTTCATGTCGTCGGGACTATTTAGAGTACTGGCCTGACTTTTTTTTATCCAGTAAGTCCGGGCGGTATAATTGTTCCGACTGTTGTTCTTCTTCCTTTTCGGGTGATCCCGCAGGCATTCTGCTCTTCTTTTTTTTTCCAATGTAAAGACACCACGAAGTCATGCGAGATTACAGGAAGAAGTGGCTGTGCGTCGTGGCTTTTAGTGCGGGAGCAAGCCTCATTTCCTAGTAGGGCAAAATCACTTGCAGGGGGTGAATGGAGTGGAGGGCATCGGTATGTTGTACGTAGATGCCTTCGATATATGGTTTTTATTATTTTGACAGCGCGTGGCTGCGTCGCGTCTGCCTGTCCTTCCCAGAGCCCTACGCTTTTGCCTGGGGGCAGGACATCTATTTTTTGCAGCACCCATTCGTGGCTGCCCCCTCCTGCCCTTTCCGATGTTCCCTATTTTATTTATTGTTGCTTCTCTATCGTCGTCGCCCCCCCCCCCCTGCCGCCCCCAAGTAACTTAATATTGCCAGACGTTAAAATATTACTAGGGATTGACGGGGGAGTGTCTGCTTTGAACGTTTTTTTTCTCCGTGTGATCGGCCACCCGTAAGTTTTTCAGAGCAGTCAGCAGTGTGCTTCGGGTGCTGGCACGTACATGCCCTGGTATGTTTTTCAGGGCGTTGGTCGTAGTGCAACTACTTATATTCAGTCGTCGTTTTCGGGGTTGAGTTGTGTTGGGTTATCAGTCCGTCGAGCTCGTATATCAGTAGTTTGGATATGCTTGGAACCTGTCTGATGACGGTGGGGAGGTTGATGATGCTTGGTGCTTGGAGCATTCGTCCAAGCCGCAAACGGTTTTGTACAATTGGTAGGTATTATACCTGTGGTGCGTGTATTTTTTAGGGTAGTATTTATTTGATCGATGCTCGACATCTCAAGATGCTGACTC
This sequence comes from Saccharina japonica, assembly GCA_008828725.1. NCBI lineage: Eukaryota > Phaeophyceae > Laminariales > Laminariaceae > Saccharina > Saccharina japonica. The sequence goes on along the minus strand of MEHQ01001454.1, from coordinate 53,550 downwards.
CTATGACAAGTATCTACAATAACTACATTATTTGCGCATAGACAGATTGGCAGGGTTCAACGTAATTCCGAGTTTCGCAGTATAGTTCCCTTAGAGAGGAAGGCGGGAAGTATTTCCTCGCACGTATACAGGCAGCATAAGCAGTAGGCCAAGTTAGTGTGGATATTCTTCCCGACGTTTTTCCTGTTAACCCCCCGTGGTTTATTTCCCAGGGGGATAGTTACTTACAGATATGTTACGTTGTTATCATAAAAAAATGGACCCGGTCTTTGGCGGTGTTTTTTGTTATTGTGGGCCCCTATTTTTTTTTCAGTTAGGCTATTACTCTATTTGATGACTGCTGCACGTCGTGACGGCTGATGCTGCTGCATTAATTCCTTTATTATTTTGCAACTAGGCGCTCAGCAATGTATGCCATTTGGAGTTGCTTCTATAGGCGGGATCTCCGCGCGAGGAGTGTGGTGCGGCTGCCGAGTTACGCCAGATAGGCCGCAGGAACCAACCACTATTACTAGGGGTCAACCGAGTGGTTGGTTGCATGAGCTTCAGCTGCGGAGAGAAGAAACAAAACATATTTGGGGTTCCTAGGCTAGTTATTGTGTTGGTTGTCGGTGGTGCCCAAGAGGGTGGGAGGAGGAGAAGAAGAGGCCGTGAGAGAGTGTGCAATAAGCACGTTTGTCACTGCTTCGAAAAAAACAAAACAAAAAACGGAGGTTTATATACAATACATAAAATGCAAACCCGAAGACCCGTGATTATCGTTCGGCGGTATCCTTTTCAGGGTTTCCGGGATTCTGAAATCATCTATGCTACATACGAAATGGCACTTTTGCGATTGTGCCGCACGTATACTACCTCGGCGTTTGACATGCCGCACTGGTTGTACGGCCGTAGCACCTACAGTAGTGCTGCGGTGGCCCATTCGTTGAAGACAACTACTCGTATGTTACCGATCAGCGGCTTGATAGGCTACTGGCAACTGGTGCGTAGTAGAATACCTATGCCTGACACGACCCCTCGATGGAGGTGACACAATCAAATCTGCTATATTCAACGATAAAATTGGGTTACCCTATAATTTGGTTCCAATGTGCTCTTGCTTGATACGTACTACAAGTGTCACAACCTACCCTGTTGTGGTTTCTCGAAACAATAATTCTTTTTACTTCGCCAGTGAACTATTTTATACTTCTTATCTGCATATGTACGTGCGCAAACCGTTGGTGCGTCGCAACTAGTTGTAATTACCCCTTGGCCGTGCTGACTCAATAGCAACCGTTCTTGCTTCGCTTTCGGCTGATATTTAATATTTATACAGCTAACGCAACAACTACAACGCACGACTTCGCAACGGCATCTTACTGCTGTGACAGGTTTGAAGCATGAACGGGCATGCACATCACAAAAAATACAACACAGAAACCTTGGAGTCCGCGCGGTCGTATTGTACATACCAGGCAGACATACTCGGTGCCTGGTACGATGTTACTCCGTACGCGAAATACTACGCGTAATTGACCGTGTGTTTTACTTCTGAGATTATACCAGTCAAGCGGCAGTGCTAATAAGCATATGTCATTCTATACTGCCATGGTGTTGTTGCAGTGCCCGAAGGGTGGAAAACACACTTACTTGAAGATATGTTTGCGTTAGAGAGCGGTAATATGCAGTAACTACAAATATTACAGTGTGTAGAGCTCACCACTGCACCTCAAACAAGAACCATATTTCAACGACTAGTTTGTTGACCAAGAGCATAGAAGTAACCATAGTAGCAGTCTACCACGTGTCTGCCCCCCCCCTGCACCGAAGATGTGTGGTGCTACTACAAAGAAAATATTGCCCTTAAGTTGGCGATTCTGACGATGATGGTGCAGCGACCCCAGAAACGATGCTGACCCAGTCCCAAACGACGATGATGCTCAGCGACGCCAGAAACGCTTTTCTAGCATAAAACTAAATTAGGGCGATGTTCAGAAACCCCAGAAGCGATGTCTGGGCACAGTCAAAATCGATGATGATGTCCAGCGGTGTTTCGGAACAGCTCTAGGCAATCGATGATGATGCGACGATTCCAGAAGACGTTCTCCCGGGGCAACCCCAAAATATCATACTCCTGTTGCCCGATCCCGAAAGACGCTCCGGTGACCTCACGTTTTGATTGCGGTGACTCCGGATGTCTGGTTACTCCCAACAAAAATAGTACTATTGCGACTCCGCAAGTTGTCTTTCCGGTAATCCCAGCGTTTGAGTTTGCAGCGAACCCGTTAAACGTCTTTTGGGCGACCCCGTGTTAAGGCGATCCCTTGCGAGGAGGACACCCTGCCGTCCGTTGAAATAAATATCTTGAATAATGTGTGCCTTCACGAGCTATTTTTAACATGGCGAGCCTCCGACGTAGTGATGCTGGTCGTGCTGGCTTGTCCCTCCAATGCCTGTGGGAGATATCTGGATGCTGAACGGGCAGCAGGCCTTCTTGCTCCAGTCGTCGAAGGGTCGGGGTTCGTACCACTGAACGGCTTGATACCCCTGAAGGCGTTAGTAAGACTGCCATTAATGTTGAAACCTCCCATATTTCAGCAGTTCCCCTCTCACGTAGCAGCAGCGCTATGATATGTATCCGCAACCGGTTCGAGAAGGACACCCTCGCAACCGAAAGTGGATTTTAGGCACAGCTATTCTTGTTCCAGCAGCAAACAGCACAAATAGCTTCGAACGAGAGCGTCACGTACTCGAAAACTATGAGTCAATGATTACTCAATGTTCAGGACTCAGTCCGAAATGCGCAGCAGTACGTAGTGCAGCAGGTTTTTCTCCTGATGGCGAAGAATCTTGACAGGTCTTCGCAGCAGCAGCATGCCGATGATTCTGGCAGGACGTTGAGAAGCTCGCAGCGGGCGCAGCAGCTCGGGTCTTGATCTTAGTCTTCACTTGGCGATCTTGATGGTTCGCAGCTCTTCAGTTCTTACGAAAATCGAGGCTCACAACCTATTAGCGAGATCTCCCTATGAAGCGTGTGTTGCGGCTGCTGAGTTACTCCAGGCCGCCAGCAGGAGGCAAGCGCTGCCAGTCGGGGTCAACCGACTGGTTGCGTGAGCTGCAGCTTCGGGAGATGCTGAAAATACTGGCGCTCCAAAGCCAGCCGTGTTGGCCATCGGTGATGCCCAAGAGGATAGGACGAAGAGAAGGAGATGCGTAAGAGAGTTTGCGAGGAACACGCTCATCAGAGCTTCGAACAAAAACAAATCAAACACAGAGTCTCGGCTCTACAACAAACCCAAAGATCCGTGACCCTCGTTCGTCGGTATATCCTTTGTGCGGTTCCCGATATTCTGAAACAATCTATGCTATGTACGAAGCGACAATTTGGCTGCCTGTACTGTCGCGGGTAGCAGCTAGCTACAGAGTAGTGTTGCTGTGGTATGCGCTGCTACAGGCGACTGTATTGCCGATCAGCGACTAGGCGAGCTACTGGCTATTGTTGTTGGTTCACGGCTGCTTTGTTCCGAACTCGGGAAGAACTTTGACAAGGGGGTAGATGACAGCCTCCCCTACTACAACAACAGCGGTATACATCTACGGTACAGCCAGTACCGACGTAAACCCGGGAGGAGTGTACATATATATTACACACAGTACCGTTGCGCACAATCATCACAACAGAGAGCTACAGCAACAACAATACGAACTACATCAGTACCTGGTCTGTACGAGCTGGTTCAGGCATATCACCCAAAATTTTGTCAGTCACGAATGCCGCATGCAATAGCAACTCCAATGTCACAAATTTGGTATCATACTGACCGCGATGAACAGTGGAAGAGGGTGACATCGTCAGTTTTTTGTTCAAGGACCTAGAACTGGAGCTACCGCCGAAAATGTGGCCCGACCAATCACAGGCCTTCAAAGTGGTCAACAATAGTCAGGCATTTCCGTAGGAAAACATGTTTTCCCCCAATTTTTTTTTTCTGAATGAGCCGCTTCCAGGTGGTCCAAGGCATATTTGCACAAAGTTTCACGCAAATATTCGAAGATCTGACTGCGTATGATCATATTAAGTCATATTTAACGCCCAAAATCGATTATATACTGAAACTAAGTAATTACGAGGCGACGCCTATTTTTGCACTTTTACCGCACAAAAGTCCAAATGTCCACGCCGCTTTTTGGAGATAGACCCTGAAATTTGGAACACGTGTTTTATGCGCCCTACCCGAGACTTTACCGGATGGGTTTTTTTTGTTTTTGTTTTTTCGTCAGATATTGTTTGTTTTGTATTTTTTTGGGAAATTCGGGTCTTATATAGGAGATCTAAAATTTCCGGCGAAAAAAAAAAAAAACGCCCATTCGTGAAAGGCTCGGGTAGGGCGCATAAAACACGTGTTCCAAATTTCAGGGTCTATCTCCAAAAAGCGGCGTGGACATTATGTCTAGCAGATGACCTCAGGGTTTTTCGAGCGACAGAGGGCTCCACAGACAGCTCCCCTTTACTGTTCGGAGCAGAGACGGTACTATGGCCGAGGGCGGCTAAGAAGAGTGGGTTGTGGTATCGGGGGGTCGGCGAGGCGGCAGACCATTTCATGGCGAGGTGGCACAGGGCCGAAGCGGGAGAGGAGCTGGCTACGGCATGCAGCTGAGAACGCCAAGAGAGGCGACAAGGAAGGGGGGGGGGGGCAGGGGCGGCCGTACTGATACAGCTGTCGATGAATGCAGAAACGAAATGGTAGATCGTGCGGCAAGGTATCGACTCGACTAGTCCTTGAATTATATTTGTTGTTCTATTTTGTTTGTTTGTTTCTTGTTGCATTGTTCACTGGGGGGGGCGAGGCAGAGGTAGTACCGGCTCTTGACACGACTCTTCTTTTAGAGTGGGGAGGAGATGGCAGAAGGTGTGACATGGTTCCTGTATCGGTTTTTATAGCAGATACGGGAGCTTGTTATTACCATCGCCTTGAGCTTGCTTTGAGAACGTTTTTTCTCTTTTCCTCTCTCTTGTCTTCTTTCTTGCTTTTTTGCCTTGTTTCTCCCTTTGTTTCCACCCTCTGCCGGTGTCTTCCTCTTTTTCGTGTTGCCTCGCCCGTGCAGCAGTTATTATCTGTTCCTCTTGGGCACGTGTGCTTTTCGTCTAGGGGCGATTCTGTCTGCCTGCGTCATTTGTATTCTGTTTCATTTCAGAATTCGTTTTGTTATTGTCTTTTTGTGCTTATTTTTTGGTTCGGCTCGTGTCGTTGTGTTCTCGTACCCGATACGTTTAATACTAACTTAGCATATCACTTGCTTTACCCATTCATTTGCGTTTATTTTGTTTGGTTTTTCTCTGTTTCACAGTCTGTGACCACATAATTTGTATCTCTCTAGGATTAGGAATCAGGACAGGCACTGGGTGTACTGATGTGGTTGAGTAGAAATAACGGGTTTAATGTGAAGACAACACACACATAGAAAACAGGTCGGTGGCTCTCCTGTACCCGGTAATCAACAGGATGATTTCATCAAGACCGCCAGCGCACAGCCATTCTCGGCACGGAGTCTGCATAATGTATCAACCATTGGGGGGATGGAAAAATTGCAAGCAAATAACAATCTATCAAAGCTATTAAAAACAATGACGGTTTCAGATTTATTGAGTTGCAGAGGAACGTTTGACCTTGGCAGGCGTTAAGAAATTCGGTGGCTGGCGTTGATTGCGGATTTTTTTATCTGCCTCTGCAGGCCTCCATGTCGTTCCGCATTCCTCCATGTGGTTCTCTCTCTAAACCAAGCATGGAGGATCGCCAAGAAGACTGCCACGCAGTCACGACACCACCCGCGAGGTCGGCTATTGGAGCCTTCAACCGGGTGCGAGTATAGAGGACACACAGCCAGGCCAGGAAGAGAGCAGAATCCAGATACAGTCGTATCTTGGTCGAGGAAACCCCACTACTGTACGATACACAGAGAGAGGCAAAGCCTGTGGAGAGCAAAGGTTGCGTGGAGGAGGTGCCAGGCGGCGTTGGGGACGACATCGCTGCCGCTGAGAGCCCCAGTGGTGGGACCTCGGATGGTGAGGCCCACAACAGCGCGCCTGCCCCCCTTGATAATGAAGAAGAGGGGTTCAGCAGCAGAGAGAGCTTATGAGGCATGAAGCGTGTTGTGATGCACGTCGGGCACGTCGCGAGGAGAGTGGCTGGCACAACGACCAGCGGTCTATCAGGTACGTAAAGGTTTGAGGCTTGCCAATAGCATAACCAGCCGCGCTGATGAGTGGATATTATTAAGGGGTGCTCGTATATACTCGAAGTGTATGTTCGCCACTCGCTGGGCCAACCACTGGGGGTTGGACATGGTAGGGATTTCAGCCCCGAGAAGATCGTTCACTTCGGAACAGCCGATACCACTGCTGTACCCTCCTTCGTTTCAGGTTGTACCCATACTGCTGCAGACCAAATATCAGTGATAATACTGTACCCCGGTCCCGCTGTATTCATGCTGGACGATAATTTCAAATCTCGACAAAATACGCCCGCCCTCCCGCCAGTGTTGCACATTACTCGGATTAACCTTCGGACACTCCATGGGTACATCCGCTGGGTGTCCCATGACCTATACTCGTATGATGCCACGGGGCAGCTCATGGACTTACCCATGGGGTGTCCCATAGACGATATTATACCATAGGGTGGGATCCCCCATGGGGATACCCCATAGGGGCAATGCAGCCCCATTAGCCATGCCATGGGGTGGCCCATGGGGTAGCCCGTGGTATTTCCCATGGTGTATGCCATGGGCTGTGCTTTCCCGTGACCCATTCCTTGGGCTGTTACCCATGGGCTCTCCCACTGCGAAGCCCATGGGATAGCCCATGAGTTCTCCCATGGGCTGACCCATGGTCTATCCCATGGGTTCAGCAATGGGCTATAGGGAAAGCCCATGGGAGATACTCCATGGGCATTTGGATATTCCTTGGGCTATCCCACGGGCTACCCATGGCTGAGCCCATGGGATAGCACATGGCTATGGATGGGATAGCTTACGGGCATGGTGTATATATGCCATGGCCGGTGGTGTGTGCGATGAAAATGAGAGATGTATTTGTTCTCTGTCACACTTCTGCTGTATGTGATGATCTCAGCTGGTGTGTGTTGTCATGTGTGATGGTGCAGAATACAATCAGGACCCCGGAGGAGCCGCCAGGGACCGATAGCGCGAAGCACGAACGGTAATACCGTGCAGGGAGCAGGATGGTTAGAAGCAAGGTCCTGTTATAGTATTACAGCAGTACGTGTTTACGAAGTGCAGCAGTAGTGATATGCCAGCCCATAGACTATCCCGTGGGCTCTGCTATGCGCTATCCATCCCATGGAGCCAATGGGCTACCGCACGGACTATGGCCACGGGAAAGCTCATATCATAAGTCGCATACATGGGATGGCCATGGGGTAGGCCATGATCTGTCCCGTGGGGTATCTCATGGGATAGGTCGTGGGACAATGTATACCATGGTTTCCCCATGGGGGGTCGCATGGAAACCATAGTATATACCATGGTTACCCCAGGGGGGGTCCCATCGAAACCATGGTATATACCATGGTACCCATGGCATATCCATAGCATACCCCTTGGGATGTCCCGCGGGATTGCGTTGGTCCCATGGGCGGCATGGGACATCCTATGGGCCATTCAACGGCGTCATATAGTCCACGGGATGTACCGTGGAACCCATGGGATATCCTATGGGACAACCCATGGTTAATCCGAAAAATGTACATTACACTCCGCCCGCCTGCGCTCCCTCCAGGCACTGGTGTCTCTCAACTGCAACGGCAGGGAAGCTACGTACCGCAGACAGGATTCTACGAATTCCTGAGCACTACACCGGTATAACCCGTATCAAGAACATACTCAGATGCCGAACCCAGGGTTGATTGGATATGAAGGACGCCGCATCAAAACAGAGCTTTCAAGTTTATAGGTAGTTTTCTCAGTTGAAGGCAACGGTCTAGAAGGTACTCTGTTTTAGGACACTACAAGCGCATGTGCCCAGCGGCTTTGTACGAGGAGCCAAGCCATGTCAGAGAAGGCGTCACCAGCCAAGGGTTCGTCATTTGTGGACCTGTGCGAGGACCCTCGGACCTCGGACCAGATACTTGGAGGAAAACGATCTACGTACACGAAGGTGGAAGATGGGCTTTGAGCGAACATCAGCTCCAAGGGAAAACTGGGATGGCTGGGCGTAACACACTGGGGGTGAGTCCCATGATGCATGCCTGGTATATATCTGGTACAGTTTAAGGGGATATACAGCAGTATAGGTGCTTCGCCTCTCTGACAGCCTGGATTTTTTGGAAACTTCCCTTGCCCAAGCTGGTGCTCAGACTATAGCAGTAGTAGTTGTTTCTACAGAAGTGGATTCGAGATATCACGAGTAAGATATAATGCGCATAGGCGTACCTGTGGCCAAGGACGATCGAATCGGTCTCGGTGGCAATGAAAATCACAACCGTCCTTGCAATGGGGCGAGGTGGACCCCAACATATCGGGAGGTCATAAAACTAGCGGAATAACCGCATTAGTTCCCGGCAGAGATGGCGCTGCGCTTCCAACGACCGGTGGGAATATGACCAATATGTGCTGCACTCTCTTCCAGAAGCACGACCACCGGAAGTTGATTCCAAGGCAAGTTCGTGCGACCTGTATGTACACAAGGGGAACGGGTATTCATCGGACATTTTCTTCACAAACAGGACGTTGTTTTCGGATGATGCATATTATTTATGTTTTTTTTTCTGAAGCCCTACGTATGGGAGTCCCATGGGACCAATGGCGGACCCATGGGTGGCGCATGGACCAGTACTATGAATCCATGCGAGATCTATAGGATAGCAGGACTATAAACCCATCGATCCATGGCAGACCCATGGGAGGCTCGTGTGCGACCCATTGGTAACCCATGGGCCGCCACTATAAAGCATGGGAGACCCATGGGTGACCCATAGGTCAGCAGTATATACCAAGCGGGAGGCCCACGGGCCTACAATATAAGCCCATGGGACACCCATGGGTGACCATTGTATATCCCATGTGTCAGCTATATATACCTACGGTAGAGCCCTGCGTGATCCATGGATTAGCTATATTCCAGCGGGAGACCCATCGTGGCCCATGGGCGACTCAGTACTACCTATATACAAGTATACCAATGAGATACCCATGAGTGACACATGTATTAGCTATATACAAACAGGAGACCCATGGACAACCCACGGGCGACCACTGGGTGACCCATGGGTGATCGATGGGTGACTTGGGTGCCACATAGGTGACCAATCGGCAACCTATGGGACCCATGGGATCCATGGCAGACCTATGAGTGACCCATGGGTGACCCATGGGCCAGCGCTCTAAACTCATGGGAGGCGCATGGACGACCCATACGCCAGTACTGTAAACCCATTGGTGCCCGCGGGTCAGCTATATATGCCACCGGGAGAGCCATGGGTGATCCACGGGTAAGCAATGGGTGACTCGTGGGCCTATAAATTCATGGGAGACCCATGATTTCCTGGGTGGGTGACTCTCTGGGTGACCCATGATCGGTGGACCCATGGATCAGCTACATATACACGCTTCCGGAATTTTTCAGCCTCAGATTGTGTCACCCTCATACGGGATGTACATCCTGCATGAGGACATATAAAACCCGTAAGTACGCGCGATCGAAGTATTACACTCAGCTAGCAAATATGAGTTTCGACGAAATGCTCGATCTCACAGCTGTTTTTTTTTTTTACATAAACGGGAAATCCCCCCCCCCCCCCCTCCCATTCATTATCTTCGCCCTTCTTTTATCTCTGCCTCTTAGTCGTAACTCAGATGCGGGGTCACTACGTAGGGGATTCTCCCCCCTCCCCACTACGGTACTTACCTTGCATTTTTATCGCGAAAAAAAATCAGCACTTTCTTCCCTGGTCGACTCTCGTCGAGTTGTGCCTATACCCACGCTATAGTTGGCGCTCTCGACAGTTGGTGTCATTTGAGAATAAAAATCTCCATACGGAGACTCGAACCCCTGACATCAACCTTAGCAGTCTTCGTGGTTAACTGGTAAGCCATGGGCGAACCATGAGTGACCCATGGGTAACGCATGGGCGAACCATAAAAGGTGACCCATGGGCGATCAATCATGGATGGTGACCCATAATAGGTGACCGATGGGTGGCCCATGGGTCACCTATTTTTACACTAACGGGAAACCCATGGGTCAGCTGTATGGACCAACAGGCAGACCCTTGGGGGTCACTGATGGGTCCGTCGATGGTATTTATAGCTGGCTCATGGGTCTTAGAGTCGCCCATGGGACTTCGTTTGGTATAAGTAGCTGGCAGTGCTTGCCCATGGGTCACCCATGGGTCTCCTGTTGGTATAAAGAGCTGACCCGTTGGTCACCCATGGGTGGTCGCCTATAGGTCAACCATGGGTCTCCCGTTGGTGTATACAGCGGACCAATGGGCCATGTATGGGCCACCCATGGGTCGCGACTGGGTCTGCAATGGGTTTAAAGCGCTGGCCATGGGTCGCCCATGATTCACCCATGTTGGTATATCATGCTGACCCCATGGGTCACTCACCCATGAGTCATCCATGGGTCGCCCATGAATCACTCACCCATGAGTCACCCATGGGTCGCCCATGAGTTGCCCATGAGTCTCTTATGGATTTCGAGTGGTGGCCAATGGAAATCTCATGGAAATCCCATGGGGCTTCCGTGGGTGTTCCATGGGACCAATGGGACACCTATGGAATGTCCCGGAAAGACGCCCACAAGTGCCCATAGGAAATCCCAATAGTGCGTCGTTGCTGTTGACGACGTCGACTTTCACACTTATCTCGACCAGGAATAACTTCTGGGCTTAAATTCAAGTCCATCGTGGTAGGAGCAAATGCCATTGGCGGAGGAGAGGGCTACAACAGGAAAGCCGATATTCCCTTGGTTTTCTTCTTTCCGGGGATGTTTATGAGTGATCAGCGTTGACGTTCATGGTGCACATTATCGGATGGGAAACGCAACAATAGTAACAGGAAAACCGATCGTTTCGTTTGTCGCCGACGGCGGAGCAATGATCCATGCCTTTCTGTTATCGTGATAAACGTACGACGATGTCGAATGTGACAGGGCGCTGTCGGTAGCAACGTTTGACTTATCCCCCATATGGTTGTTTCCGGTGATATCCGTGCAGCACTCCACAGTAGTAGCAGTCCGCTGGGTGGGCAGTGTGTGTAGTGCTTGAATTGTGCCTCACGTATCCACATTTAAACGTGGCCTGCTGTCAGTAAGCGCAGTGCCCTGCTGTCGGTAAGCGCAATAGCCTGCTGTCGCCAAGCGCAGTTGCCTGCTGTCGGTACGCGCAGCCGCTAAAGCTGCGTTCCGGTAGGGGTTGCACGTTTAAGCCCAATTTTTCTTACTGACGGGGCCCCTCAATTGAAGAGCTATCCGATATATATTTTGCATCCGATGCGTATTGCATGTAACCGTTTGCAAGCCCATTTTATTGTGTATCGAGCTTAGCTCACATTTTTGCTTTTCAAAGTCGGTTGTTGGGTGGGGTACATATCTACTACTCACGTGAGGAGCCTCTTAAAATTTGGTGATATCCTTAACCGTAGCACGCCTCGCTACTCTGTTCTTCGAGACAAGGATGCGTGCATCCTTCAACTAAAATCGGGAAGTCGGTGCACTTCCTCGAAATTCAGGAGTCTGTTTTTTGTTTAGGCTTGCCGTTGCCAAAAGCCGATTATGCTTTTGTAAACTCTGTTGACGTTAACCCCCAACCTATATGTTCGCACGGCCACGTCCATCAGATACTACTGGGGAAGGCAGAACGCCACGCAAACTGGTGCTCTGCCGGAAAAAAGTGCTTAATAAAATACGAAAGACACTCAGAGGCAACCGAGATTCGCACGCCCATCAAGCGATCGACACACGTCCGAGCAGAGGAGTCATTCCTCATGTAAGTGACTCTACGCAAATAGAGTTAAAATATCGAGATCGGAACACCACGCGAGGTATATAGTGCGGGATGCTTATTTTTAGTGCATGTGCAGGAATGCACATTTTATATGATTCTTATGGGTGCGGTTGGGCGCCTTTCCGGAGCATTTCACGGGTCTCCCATGGGATATCAACGGGAGTCGTATGGGATTCCTATGAGCAACCCATCGGCCACCGCCAGTGGGAGACCCATGAGCGATCCATAGGCTAGTGCTATACATCCATGGGTTACTCATTGGAGACCCGCGGCAGGCGCATAGTAGACTCTACGACCAGACCCATGGGCCCCATGGACCACCACTGTAAATCGATGAGAGACCCTTGGATGGCGCATGGATGATCCATGGGCCAGCTATACCGAAGTATATACTTACGGGAGACCCATGGGCGACGCATGGGTGACCCATGGGCCACCACTCTAAGCCCATCGGAGAATCACGGATAGGCTATGAGCAAACATGGGCGACCGATGGGTGACTCATGGATGGCCCACGCGTGGCCCATGTAGGTACATGGGTGACCCATGGGTGACTCATGGGTGACCCATGGGTGACCCATAGGTATATGGACGACCCATAGATGACCCATGGGTGATCCATGGGTCAGATGAGTATACCAACGGGCGATCCATAGGCGACCCATGGGTGACCCATTTTTCCTATTAGTATATACAGATGACCCATGGGTCACCCATGGGTCGCCCATGGATCTCCGACGAGTTTACGTCGGTAGCTCATGGGATTACCCACTGGTCACCGATAGGTTTCCCGTTGGTATATATATAACAGATCTATAGGTCACCCACTCGTTTATAGTGGTGGCCCATGAGTCGCCTGTTGGTATCTACAGTTGACCTACTCGTATGGGTCTGCCGTGAGTTTGTGGTGGTAGCCTATGGGTCCTATGATTATTTAGATAGCTGACCCATTGGTCACCCATGGGCCTCCCATGGGTTCATGGTGGCTCCATGGTTCAACCATAGATCCCATGGGTGACCCATGAAACAACATTGTAGACCCATCGGGGAGACCGACGAGTAACCGATGGGTCAGTGATATATACCAACGGGGGGTCCACGTGTGACCATGGGTGGGACATGGGTGACCTATGGGCGACCCCTGCGTCTCCCATCGGTCTGTGTCCCATGGGATTATTATGGGGCTTCAGAGAAGAGAAACATCATGTGCAGCACACAAGTCGGTGCATGTACTTTATACGCCACACGTCTGATACGGCTGACACGTCTAGACGATTTCCAGTTGAAAACCACGCAGTACGATCCCCGTCTGAGGTGGAAACCAGTCGGGGCTTCGCCAATATGTGGGATTCCTAGAAGAACCCTTTGGTGTTCAAGCATGTACAATATTACCCAAGAGTTTACCTCTGCAGTAGGTAGGCCCCAATATAAGGAGGGGGCGGTAGTCGGTGTAGATGTAACAGGCTGCTTTGGATTCAAGGAGCCGAGATCCGATTAGCTTCCGCAAAGTCACCTTCTCTGACGATTTTACGGACGAGAGCGATGACTTAGGTGTGGCATGCGCTCCGCCGTTCAACGACGGCGTACTACCCCCAGCCAATGTAGAATGATATGTGGGATTGTATTTTCCGCGAACACTGGCGTCATTTTTCTAGCCGGCGCAATACCAAGCTATCCAGAAACTCACTGTATGAATCTCCGGAGTGCTTCCATATTGGCCAAATATGAACCTATTCTCGGGAGACCGATGCGAGTACTTCCCTGAGAACATCTCGATTATACAACTCGTAACCTTACCTGGCAGCACGATACCAGTCCGCAATCGGCCTGTGGATACCTTGCCTGTAGAAAAATTGTAATATTATAAGGTATTGAGGATGTCGAGAAGGGCACCGAGTCTGCCAGGGGAGGGAGGGGGGTCTACTCATGCCGTGTATGGCCGTAGTCCTACGACCATAGACCCCCGCATCCCTACAATGCCGGGGAGTAGCACGTTTGGTTTTCACCAACCATACAGGCATTGATAGCACCAAGCGCGAAGCGCCGTGAGGTGTTGGGCGAGTCGCATGAAGGATGAACTGCGTCCTACTAAGGACCGCTTGTGAGACGGACTTGCGTATGGACGACAGCCTCCAATGAATTGATTTGATTCCTGGTGTGGCCACTTCGAGGGGGTGGGTGTACATCATTTTCATGCATAGCCGTAGTCGTATGGCCATAGACCCTCGCATCCCTACGATGCCGGGACGGAGCATGTCGGGTTTTCAACAAGTGGGGGGAGGGGCAACAGTGAGTTGAAGAATGGAACATCTGCGGATAATAAGGTATTGCTCGAAGTCGCACGAATGGTATAAATGATACTTCGAGCGAGCGTTAATCACGTGCACCGAAAGCAACTTCCGCCTCAAGAACTACCAGGGTATCCCCTTCGCCGCAAAAGCGTAGCAAGCTGAGGGGAATACTTGTATATCTCTTCATGGCAACGGCCATTGTGTCGAAGGTTTGGTGGTTTCGAGACCGTTCTCTAAACCAGAGATAGCACTTTCGACAAAAAAAGGTTGCACAATCGACTATTTTCGGAAATTACCTTTGGTACTCAGGTAAACTGTCCGCACCCCAAACCGTAACATCTGAGAAAATAGAAACACTGCGACCCCACTCCCTGTGGTCCGAGCCCCCGCACAGCACTACAATCCGCGCTGTCTTGCCATTCCTCTGGATTGTATTACTTGTAATTATTTTACGGGAGACGGGAGTTCCTTTAGTTTGTAGTTGGGGTCCGATGGCTTGCTCTAAGGTGATTGAATCGGACAAGATGTCGGAAGGGCCGATTCCGCCTCGATAAACACTCCTCGCTCTCAGACCTGAACTGTGCATAGTAGTATAGCAGTGATGGACAGTGGTATCGGTGGGAGAAAGTGTCGTACATGTCTTTGCCCAGACTTTCGTTTGACACATTCACAAGATCTATACGATACAACGCCAAACAAATAATGAATTGATCGTACTACAGTGGTTCAAGACATTGGTTAGTAGCACACGATATCGACGGTCTGGGGCAATGACGCTAGGCTAGTTGTTTCCTATTTGACATACAGTTTATTGGGTACGAGTGAGAACAAAGGGAGTCAGCCGTCGCTCGGAGACAACCACGAGGTGTCAACCCTCGGGGCCATGTCTCCGTTGGTATATTGAAAATGACTTCGTACCGGTACCCAATAGAGTTGTTGACTGGCTGGCCTGGTACGCCGTTCCTTCTATGTAGCAACAGGCAGACCTGACCAACGAGGGCAAGAGGCGGATGGACGATATATCGACCTTGCCTCCGGGAGCAAACAAAACGGGGTATCGTGTTGTTCCTGCTTTATGCTTATACAAGGTGCCTGGAACGCTTGCTACGATAAAAGTATGCAGCACTTTGTTGGCCGAAATATTTATGACTGACTATCACTGGCTATTACTGACTATTTCTGACTATTACTGGCTATTGCTGGCTATTATGGACTATTACCGACTAATACTGACTACGTAGTACTGGCTATTACTGACTATTACTGACTATTACTGACTGTTACTATACTCTTCAAACGAGGAACTACCCCGTATCCCATTTGTGTTGCAAAATGGAACCATTATTCGTTATACGCCTACAACATAGGTCATGGGACATTGTTCAGCCAACATGTTTTTGGGTGACTTACTCATAGTATGGAAATTCTCAAGCGTGGAGGCCGAGAAAATGAGGTACTTTTATACGCATATCGTAGCACGTGCCCTGATAGAAAGCGTATATATTGCCCAGGTGAACGTAACCTGGTGATTGGTCGGTATATGCAGATTTTTGCTGTACCTTGAATGGTTGATAGGTATATGATATGATATGTGGATCGTATGATTGCAATAAGAGCTGCACACTATATCGTCAGATGGCGAATGGAAAAATAATAACAATAATAATAATGCACGTAGTGAGGTTGGTTCGAGATTAAAGCTCTCTATCGGTAAGATGCGGCCGAGGGATCTAAAAGGTGCGTATGTGATGGCAGGCCAATTTGACGTTTCTTGAGCGGGGTACCTTGTCATTACAAGTCAAGGGAGAGGGAAGGAAGGAAGGAAGGACGGAGGGAGGGGCGAATGTATGCGTGTTGCATGCACTATGCGGCTTAATTTCGCTTTGTAGGGCTCAACGTTTGAATTGTTGGCCATTTTATGGTGGCAGCATTACTGCATACACTAGGAAGGCGATTGAAGCGCAGCAGGGGTGGTGTGGGGGGGGGCCGGGGGTACTCATTTGTTGCTTAGTTATATGACCATTGACCACGCATCCCTTTCGAGATGGAGCACCGCTCTTACCCCTCACATATACACTCCAACAGTTGGGTGCTATTCATAAATACGTGCGTCTCCTCCAGCTTAGCTGCAGGTAAAGAAGTCCGAGAGTAATGATGGCGACCACATTGTGCTCCCCGCAGACCTCTACAATGAAGTTTCGGCTCGGTTCGGCTCCTGGTCAATTTGTTCATTTTCATGGAGGATAGGGCAGCCGGCGTGCCTCCTTTTGTTGACCTGCCGGGTGACGTGACACAGTGAAGATTAAGTTCACTCCTTCCTGATTAGCCACCTGTAAGGCTGCCGAGAGAGCCTAGCGTCGGTAGGCGTAACTCGACACGAGTCGCCGAGGGAAGAACGAGCTGAACCCTTCTGGCGATACAAAAATGCCGGGCGCGTGTCGTAGTGTGTGAGGGGGGAGCCTGCTATGTGACCCTGGGTCTCAATTACGACTAGGGAGGGAACATGAGAAAGAAGGGCGAATATGATATAGATGGGATGTAAAATAAAACGGAAAAAAAGGCTTACTATGCCGTTGTTCAGTAGGTCGAGCGAATTTATGTTGCATCCA
Source organism: Saccharina japonica (assembly GCA_008828725.1). NCBI lineage: Eukaryota > Phaeophyceae > Laminariales > Laminariaceae > Saccharina > Saccharina japonica. Next base: position 36,645 of record MEHQ01001454.1, on the reverse strand, counting down.
CACCTTTGGAAAGGTCTTTATAGGAAAAACATGAGGTCCACGTTGAACCAGTACCCGCTCTAGGCACATACATGGGAAGGTGTACAAGGGGTGCCAACGAAGTGCTTACTCTGCCTAAAACAATATCCCGCACAACTCAGCTGTTCATTCCCATCACCACGCGGCGGGCAAGAGGATAAAACATTCTGAAACAAAAATAAGGTGGTGTCTGTTCTTGGTGCTGTGGTAGAGTAGCATACCCATTGTCGCATAAACAAAGGGAGGGAGGTTCCTTCTAAGCCACGCCTTGCGTGACCGTGGGAAAATCACACGGCAAGGTATGCATAACATCACCGCTCGCGGGAGGGGTTCCTGATTCAGGCCCCAAAATCATCCCCCATCACTGACCGTCCATGTGGCATTGCGTCAATCACGTTCGCCGGGCGCAGTGTTATTATCGGGTCGATATGTAACAATACAAACTACCCCCCTGCGTTGATCTAGACAGCAGTAGCACTATTAGTATAGTTTATATTTCACCGCTATATATATACATATGCCGTCGACTTAACAAGCTTCGCGCAGATGTTGGTCCCTTCAGAGAGTAGTAAGACCTCGGCAGTGCGTGAAACGAAGCAGATGGGCGGCCGGGTGAGCGGGACAATGTAAGATGTTCTTCACATTTTCCCGCCTTTTTTCTAAGTTTGTTTGCAGTCGAGACCGAACCACTTTGAGGGCTGCAATACCAAGCAAGTTGTTTCCTTTGGCGTCTCAAGTTCCTATCCTAGAATCTGAAACTCTGTTCAGAACATACTGATTGTTGGTTCCATGCACTCTGTGCTCGATAAAATACCGACTACAATACCGCACTATTAACATACCAACTGTTGCATATACTTGTGATCTCGTTCCGAAGGTTCACCAGTCTGAACGGTTGGAAGTGGCGTGATGAGGAATTCAGCCGCACGGGAGACTCTCTCCCGCCATTATTACCCCGGTGAGCGGATGTATGATGTTGCTACATCAACGCTTCACCCCTCAGTGACCACTAGAGATCATTGTGTAGCGGAATTTCCAACCCTCCCCGCGCAGGCGTTTTTCAACACATTTATTGTCCGTTCAACGTTTGTTTTACTCCATACCGACGTACCAGTAGTACTAGTGCATTTTATTTTCAGACAACAATTAAATCGATTCACGGCGGTCGTAACGCAACGAGAATGGACAGCTGAAGAAGCACCACATCGCACCGTGCACCCCCAAGCCCCAGCGTCTCGCGTACACTCACGTACAACAGGTGGATTCCGCCAGAATAGGAAAACTGATAGCAAACTGAGCTAATTAAGACTGCCTGTAATTTTCAAAGCGATGTATATGCTCTCTGAATTCCTTTGGAATATACGCACATACAATCGATTACATCATATTGAGGTGCACCGTGCACATACGGTATATCGCTAATATTTTCGCCGTCATGATTTTGTTTTTTTCATGGATAACCATCAATAAAGCCTCCCCAGTCCCACTGAAAGGGTCCCACTCAACGGTTGCTACTCCCCTGCGTTGATCCCTACAATATTACCAGGTTTACACATTTCACCTCTTATATATACACTTCGCCCATATGTTGGCCGCTCCAGAGGGTAGGCAGACAACGGCGGTGCGCGAACCAAAGCAAATGGGCGCGCGGGCGAGACAATGTAAAATATGTTCTTCGCATTTACTCGCCTTTTTTTCTAGGTTTGCAGTCGAGACTGAACCCCTTAGAGGGCTGAAATACCAAGGCCGTTTTGACGTCTCAAATTAAAGTCAGAGTAGTACACATTGTCTGACTATTGATTCCACACACACCGTGTTCGATAAAATACCGGCTACAATTTCAATACTATTATAATACCGACTAATAATGTTGTGGTATCGGTCCAAAGGTTCATCTGTCTGAACGGTTTAAAGCGGCACGACGAGGAATTCAGCCTCACTGGAGACTCCCACCCACCAATGTTACCCGTGGTGTGGATATATGACGTTTCTAGTTCTACGTATCACCCCCCAGTGACTTACGAGTACTAGAGATTATTGTGTGGCGGAAATTTCAACCCCCCCCGCACCGGCGTTCAAAAACAATTAGCTTGTCATGCGACGTTGTTGTTACTCCATGCCGACGGCCCGAACCATGCAGTGTTTGTTTTTTTGTGGAGTCGTCCCACGGTCGGGGTTGCACTTTTTCCCGTTTGAGGCAATGGTTCGAAATGCACAATCACATGTCACCCTTTCAGCTTTGATTGTTCAAAAGTCGGTGAAGAGTCGGTAACGCCATTCGTTTGGGGGGCGGCATTATTAGTGGTATACGTTTGTCAAGTATTCAGGGATGATTGGTGATTGTGATAGGTATATACGTGAATGGTATGATTGAGTGAAATAAGAGTTGCGCATTGTCAGATGGCAAATGGAATAACAATGATTGAGCTCCTTGGGTGAGCAGCTGGCGGTGAGTACCATGTACGACACTTTTATTGGCAGTTTTGCTCCGGACTCGCGCATAGAAATGCTGGTCGGGTTGCACAAACAAACTTCTTCGAAGGAGTGTTTCGGGTGAAATGAGATATTGTGAGCTCCTCCTCATGCGAGAAGCTCAGAAAATAAGCCGCCATCCCTACCGTGGCATTAATCACTGGTGCATTCAATTTTCACGCAAAACTTAAATCGATCCACGGCGGCCGTGACGCAAAACTGAATATGGACAGGCATAGAAGCACCACACCGCACGGTACACTTTCAAGCCCCAGCTTCTCGAGTACGCTGCGTGCACGGGAATAACACTCAAGCACAACAGGCGATTGTTCCACCATAGGAAAACTGATTGCTAACTGAGCGAAATAAGACTGACTGTGATTTTCGAGGCGATGTATGCGCTCTCTGAACTCCTTTGGAAATTACGCACATACAAACCGATTACACCACATTGCAGAGCAGCACCGAGCACATTATTTTCGACGTCATGAGCTTTTTTTGTTCATATACGAAGTATAATCATCAATAAACCCTGCCCAGTCCCACTGAAAGAGTTCCACCCAACGGTTGCTACCCCCCTGCGTTGATCCGTACAACACTACCAGGTTTACATATGTCACCGCTAATATATACCAGGTACATACTTCGCCCATTTGTTGGTCGCTTCAGAGGGTATAGGCAGACAACGGCAGTGCGTAAAACAAAGCTGATTGATGGGCGGGCGGGACAATGTAAAATATGTTCTTCACATTTACCCGCTTTCTATTTACGTTTATTTGCAGTCGAGACTGAACCCCTAGGAGGGCTGAAATATCAAAGCCATTTTGGCGTCTCAAGTTATTTCCTAGTGTCTGAAACTCACTGTAGAACACACTGTCTGTCTATTGATTCCACAAACTCCGTGCTCGATAAAATACCGACTACTGCACTATTCAAATACCGACTGATATACTCGTGGTATCGGTCCGAAGGTTCACCAGTCTGAACGGTTTGAAGTGGCATGATGAGGCATTCAGCCGCACTGGGGACTCCCTCCCACCATTATTACGCCGGTGTGGATACACGACATTCCTGCTTCAACGTGTCACCCGCCAGTATCTTCTAGAGATTGTTGTGTGGCGGAAATTTCAATCCCCCCGCACAGGTGTTTGAAAATAATTAAATTGTCATCCAACAACGTTGCTTTTACTCCATGCCGACGGCCCGAACCATACCGTACTGGTTCATTTGTTTCAGACAATAATTTAATCGATTCACGGCGCGCGTAACGCGACGAGAATGGATAGCTGAAGAAGCACCACACCACACCGTACACCTCTAAGGCACAGATTCTCGAGTGTTGTTGTGGACGGGAATAACACTCAAGCACAACATGTGGGTTCTGACATAATAGGAAAGCCGATTGCTATCTGCGATGTTTAAGCAAATTAAGACGGACTGCGAATGTCCTTTGGAAATTACGGTCATTTATTTGATTACGTTACATTGCAGTGCACCGTGCACATCGCGGTGTCTCGCCAATTAATGTTGACGTCATGAGGTTTGTTTTGTTCTTATATGAAGTAAACCATCAAAACACCCTGCCCAGTCCCACTGAAAAGGCCCCACCCAACGGTTGCTACCCCCCTGCTTCGATACATACAATAATACCAGGCTTTATATTTCACCGCTACATATACTTCGAAGTATGTACTTCATATGTAATTCGCGCATATGTTAGTCACTTGAGAGAGTAGGCAAACAGACAACGGCAGTGCGTGAAACGAAGCAGATGGGCGGCCGGGCGGGGCAATGTAAAATATGTCCTTCATATCTACCCGCCTTTCTTCTAAGTTTGTTTGCAGTCGAGACCGAACCTCTTCCAGGGTTGCAGTACCAAGCTGTTCAGTTTGGCCCGTCTCAATTTCCTTCCTAGAATCTGCAGCTCAGTATAGAACACACCGACTGTTAGTTCCACACTACACACTCCGTGCTCGATAACATACCGACTACCAGACTTTCAAAGACCAACTACTGTTACATACACTTGTGGTACATATTGTTCCGGAGGTTCACCAGTCAGTCTGAACGGTTGGAAGCGGCGTGATGAGGAATTCAGCCGCACTGGAGACTCTCACCCACAATTATTACCCCGGTGTGGATGAATGATGTTACTAGTTCAATGCGTCACCCCCCAGTGACTACTAGAGACTGTTTGTGTGGCGGAAATTCCAACCCCCACCGCACCGGCGTTCTCAAAACATGTCGTGTCGGTTCAACGTTGGTTACTCCATGCCGACGGCCTGAACCATACCTGGTACAGAGTACTGATTATTTCTTTCAGACAAAATATAAACCGATTCACGACGACCGTAACGCAACGAGAAGGGACAGCTGAAGAAGCACCACACCGCACCGTACGCCTCCAAGGGCCCCGGCTTGTCGAGTACGCTGTGGACGAGAATAGCACACCCAACCACAAGAGGTGAGTTCTGCCGTAATAGGAAAGGTGGTTGCTACCTGCGATGTTTGAGAAAATTAAGACTGGCTGTGACTTTCGAAGCGGTGTCGTATATGCTCTCTGAAATCCTTTGAACATTGCGCACATACTTCAAAGTCTAAAATCGTTTACGTTACAGTGCACCGTGTGTATCCAGCTCATATAGATTGCATGCTGGGTATGCGGGTGCAGCGTTCGACTGAATGGGGTCTCTATGCATGCATGTTGGAACCAGCTATGAGCAGTGCATCTTGCACAAAAATTACCCCGCCCCCCCCCCACCCGCCTTGAGACTACAGCATTGTGGACGAGAGTTGGTTGTTTTTTGTTCGGTGGAATATGTTTTGTTCGGATTTCATGTATAGGACACGGAAAGGAGGATGTCCCTACAGAGTTCTGGACCCGACACGTCATGTCACAGCTGTTTGGTTGAGGTCTTCGCAGGCGACATTTGTATGCATGTGGTGTGTCCGCAGAATCCACAGCACCATAAAACAGCGTCCAAAGTTCTAGCCGCAGATTAGGGCTGAATCTTTCCGCATGATGGGGGGTTATCGTCCCGCGTCTTCTGTCTTCTTCCGCATGTTAATCATCCCGCTCTTCTTATGGTTGCATCTACGCGTGTCCACTCCAAGCCCTTCAAACATCAAACAGGATTTGAACCCTGTATCAGATAGTATCTACGTACCTATGCAAGTTTGTGGGGTGCAAAAGGCTGAGCCGTGCCTCACTATGATGTTGTCGGAGTCATCCAGGTATGCCCCAACATGGTGCCGGCTTCCTTGTTGCGCAAGCGAGGGCCTCACCTCAAGCGAAATATTGGCGAAACGACCATGGGCAAGGAGACCCGCAGCTTGGATGAACGTGAGGTCGCTGATTAAAATCCATCCACCTCGGCCCCTCCCAGCTGCTCTACCAAGGTATCATGTAAGTACCACGCGAGCACGCAGGCCGCAGATTAGTCGGTGTATGCTTCGAGTGCTCAAAGTGGCACTGCCATCCACTGTATCCTCAATCGAAAGACACCAGGCCGCAACGAACCCGTACATGCTGCTGAAGTGCCGCGTTGTAAGCTTCTGAGTTCAGGAGATGAATGCGGCTGACTGTCGATTGACAATATTGATACTACTATTATTACATTGGTACCACACGGCTCTCCGCAAGACTCGTGACGAAGGTGCTGGCGAGTTCCCAGCACCTTCGTCGCGAGTCTTGCGCGGAGAGCTGTGTGGTACCAACGTTATGATAGTACCGTTAGTAGCTGTGTCCGTCTCTTGAGCGGAAGTTTCGGGCGGCCGTGGCATGGAATACATATTCGTTGCGTTTTGGGTGTCTTGAGTATCCCTTCGGTGTTATACCACACAGCGCACCGTAAGACTCGCGACGAACGTGCTGCCGAGAGAAAGGCGTACATAATTCAGCACTAAATAACGGATGCCATGAACCCCCCCCCCCCCCCCCCCCCCCCCCC
>MEHQ01001454.1:6089-26055 GCA_008828725.1 Saccharina japonica | reverse complement strand
GGCCGTAGTCGTATGACCATAGACCCTCGCATCCCTACAATGCCGGGACGGAGCACGTTGGGTTTTCACCAACCAGGCAGACATTGCTTACACCAAGGGGGGGGGGGGTGAAAGAGGGGGGCGGGGTGGGATCATGCCACGCAAACGCGTGCTACGATAGAGATAGCACTTTTTGGCTGAAATGATTTCTGAATGATCGAGCTCCTTACACCCAAAATCGGCGCGATTTTGATCATTATTTTTGTCTGCAATTTGTTCCTGTTTCGCTTCGGCCATGGGATTTTCAATCGAGATAGCACTTTTCCTTTCCTCCCTTAATGATCACTTTGGGGTGAGGTGTAGGCTCTTCAAGTAACCACCCTTAGGAGGCAAAAACACGGTGCACCTCTATCGTAGAGCATTGTCTTCCTAGGTTTATGACCGATAGACCCTGCCATCCCTACAATGAGGGACGGAAGGCACGTCTTGGGTTTTTCACCACCAGGCAGACATTGCTAGCGCCAAGCGCGAAGCGCCGTGAGGTGTTGGGCGAGTCGCATGAAATGGGTGAGCTGCATCCTAGCTAAGAACCGTGTGAGGCGGACTTGCTAGTGGATGACAGCCTCCAAATGATTGTGTTAATTTCTGTGTGGCCACTTCCAGAGACAGCAATGGGTATACCATGTCTCCTCATGGGTGCCAATATAATATGACAGACACACCGTGATTCGATAATTCCCCTTGCGTCGGACGTTGCAGGCTCCTCACCCCGCGCAAATATTAACTAAGACCGCCGAGCCTTGTAGACCGCCAAAAAAAACAAAAAGCAACGGTACCTGGTTGTCTAGCCCACCAGTGAAAGGCGTGTTTACAGCGTCCATCGCCAACCGACGCCAACCCAACACTATATTAGATTATAAGGGTACAATTACAGGGGTAGAATTAGTAAACGGACGGAGTGGTCTCTTGACGTGCAAATACTGTACCGTGAGTGGGCGGTCTCGGGGGGATGAGGGGGGCGACGGTTCTTAGGGGGCGTACTCATTTTTTGCTTGCTTTAGTCGTTTGACCGGTTACCACTGCATCCCTTTCGAGACGGGCACCGTTCCATACTCCTAATAGAGACACCTCCAACACTTGGGCGCTCATTACGTTGTTTCCATATATTACAAAGAAACTTTTTGCTAATCTTATCCCCTTCCTGTTTCGCCGCCTGTGGCCACCATCTATCTCCTAAGATAGCGACTCGTTTTCTCGCTACTATTTAGTGTACCAAACTTCTCCTATGTCACATCTCGTCTATTTTCTCATCTCCTTCTCTACACATCCCTTTCCTCCTCGTAACCTTTCACATTCTCCACTATGTGAATTCTACTCTCTATGGCTTTGCCACATGGACACATCTGTGCGTCTACTTCCTCCTCCTCCCGGCTACTGGTATACCTCCTCTTTTTCTGGTCAGGTCCAGGTCCCCTACACGAAATCGCAGTTTGAGCTTTTTCGCGAAGTCCATTGGGCCATGCAGATGCCTTTTCATTCCTATTCCTTCTCTCAACCCCCCGTATATCTCTAAGTGTTCTTCCCCTTCTATCTTCTTTCTTAGCGCTAGCCTTTCCCTCTTTCTATCCTTTCTTTTACTTCTGTCTTGTATCCGCTAAATTTTCTCTATGGCCAGCATCTCTTTTTGGTTTCCTATATCCTTCCATACTTTCTCGACTACGCTATCCCACCTTATTCCAGCTCGCCCTTTGGTTACTTTCTCCATACAGCTTTATCAGCTATGGCTGGCAACCTCTTATTTGGCATGTTCTTTACTTTATATTGCCATTTCAACTTCACGCACGTCTCTATTTGTCTTATGTGGGTACATTCCTAGTTCTGCTCTCAATACTGTATTACTCGTCGTACTTGAGCAACCTAGTACTTTTTTAGCTGCTGTCATCTGTACTGTTTCCAGCTGTTTTACAAGCTTCGCGTTCCCTTCCCATACTTCTCCTGCATATTCTAGCTTTGGTACAATCACATTCATCAGTATACATCTCTTAATTCTAGTATCAAGGTGCGAGTCTGTTAGGACTGCTTCCATCTTGCCTACGTGTGCCTTACCCTTGCCTATTATTTTATGTATGTGTGCATCCCAAGAGCAATAGGTGCTGCGATAGGGGGGGTACATAACTTTGAGCAATCCCACGGTACGGGTACCACTTTTAGGCTCAATATTTTCTGACCGGTTGTGCTCCTCACGTGAGTAACCACCGGATACTATTATTATTTTAGTGGTATATTTGTTTTTGGACTATCGCATTGGAAGGTTTGGTCGGGTTGCTCGAACGAATGTTTCCAAAGTCATGTTTTGGGCGAGATATTGAGCTCCTCATGTGAAGAGCTCAGAAAATTCTGCTACGCCCCTACCGTAGGCTGACTGTTTTGGCCGAAGTGTTTCTGGCTGACTATTGGTATACTCATCAACTGGGGATCTATTGTATAAGATAGTGGTGCATCAACGTTTTTTTCTGGTGGGGCTCCTCAATACCTAACCCACTCACTGACTTTGAGAGAATATAAAGGTGGAAAACAATTTGCCTACATAGATATACAACGGATAGCTTTTGTACAACACGTAATGGCGCACCAACGATAAGGCGCATGCCTTACAAGGCACATTTCTTATAACCCACAGGACTTATAAGGCACATGACTTATAAGCCACAGGCCTTATAAGGCACATGTCTTAATAAGCCACATGCCTTACAGGGCACATTCCTTATTGGGTAGGTTCCTCAGTTAAGGAACCCCGACAGTCAGGAAAGGTTTCGCCAAAACGTGCTACCTCCATGGTAGCGCGGGCCCCTCAACATCGTTAATTTCGACACTATCAACCGTGTATAGCTACCTAAGTACAAAGCCAACCAATGGGATTGTTCGTCGAGTTGCCCTTTGTTTTTCCTTCTTCTCAAAATGTTTTATGCTGGGGTGTCTTAAGGTGCATGGTGAAAGTAGTACACGCAGAGAACCCCTATACTAAAACCAAGTACACGAGGAGGCCGCAGAAACATTAAAGCGCACCCACTACCCTTTCGTAGAACTAGGTAGTAATCGAGAAAACAATCGCTATACTTGGAGATGGATGGTGGCCACAAGCGGCGAAACAGGAAAGCAGGGATAAGACTACGAGCAAAAATATTTTCTATGTCATTTAGGGGAACAACGTAATGGGCGCCCAGCTGTTGGAGGTGTCTCTATTAGGAATAGGGACGGTGCTCCGTCTCGAAAGGGATGCGCCGTCAATGGTCAAATGACCAAGGCAAGCAACAAATGAGTACCCCCCCCCCTCCCCCGCCTAGCATAGCACGGGTCATTAACGCGCGCGCGGGGGGGGGGGGGTACTCATGTCGTGCACGGCCGTAGTCATATGACCATAGACCCTCGCATCCCTACAATGCCGGGACGGAGCGCGTTGGGTTTTCACCAACCAGGCAGACATTGCTTGCACCAAGCGCGAAACGCCGTGAGGTATTGGGCGAGTCGCATGGAGGGTGAGCTGCACCCTGCTAAGAACCGCCTCTGAGGCGGACTTGCATATGGACGACAGCTTCAATGAGTTAATTTAATGTTTGGAGCCAGTGACGCTTGCTACGGTAGAGGTGTGTACCGTACCGCTTCTGAGGGTGGTCGCTTGGTGAGCACTATACCCCACCCAGGATGGAAAAAAAGTGCTACGTACCCGATGGGTAATTCCCATTTTAAGCATACAATATGGTAAACACAGGAACACAATAATAATGGAATTCCGGTGATTTTGGGTTAACCCCTCAAGAACTGGTTCCATGAATTTGGGGACAAACCTACTTGTGGAATAAGTATGGGACATTTTTTTCAGTTCTGAATGAGTTAAGGAGCCCCCCCCGTCATCCAGAAAACGTTTCAGCCAGAAAAATGTATACCTTATACTTATACCTCTATCGAAGCACGCGTCCAGCCATGTGTGTCTTGGCGGGGCTCTTCAGCTGGGGCATCAGGAACTATGTACCCAGTATCCTTCTGAAATTCGAAATATTTCTGCCCTATAATGCATGCGGCTTAAGATTTACATACAGTCTAATAGACACATAAGAGACTACTACTGTGTGATGAGAGGGAGAGGGCAAAAAGACAGCAAATGAAGTGGATATACAGTAGAGCTCAAAGCCAGAAGTACTGTAGACACCCACAGAAAGGGAGTTGAACTTTGTGTGTGCACATGGGCTCCTCCTTTGTTTCCGCGCAGTTTGCTTATTTCGGGATGCTTGGGAGAGAGAGTGATCACAACGTTGAAACTCATTCATGCTACGAGTACGTACACACTGTCGGGTGGCCAGAATAACAACAATATTCATAGCAATGATTCGGTTTTGGCCCACAGTACGAACGCAGCCCATGAAGATTGTGCACCCGAGACGCGTGCTACGGGTAGAAAGTGCAACCATGTTTTTTTTGTCTGAGGGGGGGCCACTTGAGGAGCTCCAGTCTATACCTCAACCAAAAAACTGTTTTTTGAACGAAAAAAAAAGGTTCTACGTATATACCCGAATGACAATACCATGGCCTAATTCGATGAACAATATTGCAAAGCACGAGAATGAAAAGTCCGACGATCTTAAGAACTGGCCCCCCGTTTTTGGGGACAAAACACCTGGAACTAGTGTGGCATAAGTTTTTTCAGTTCTGAATGGGTTAAGGAGCCTTTAATAGATCATTCAGGACCCATTTCAGCCAAAAAAAGTGACCTATTTCAGCCTAAAAGTGCTACCTCTATCGCAGCACGCGCCCCCGACACGTGCTACGGTAGAGGTAGCACTTTTTGGATGAATGGTTTTCTGAACGATCGGGCTCCTTAACCCAAATTCGTCGGACTTCCATTTTTGTGACGAATCATGTTTCAGACTATACTTCGGTCATGAGATTTCGCATCCGGCAGCACTTTTAGTTTCTTTCAAAATCATATTTTTCGGTGGGGAATGACGCTCCTTAAGTTAGCAGCCCAGAAAAAACATGGTGCACCTCTATCGTAGCATGCGTCCCCCGAGTTACTATTAATAATAGCGCGTGTATATTTCCTTGAAAATCGGAACTTGGGTGAGGTATTACAGTGTGATATATAGAACAAAGCCGCTCACGCGAAGAACCCCACGAACACAAGTGTCACAGCGGGAAAAATACTAGTCAGAACCAAAATGAGGCGTGCATGCATATAGGGGGACACATGCACTTTGGGCCCATCGTGGATCCTGCTTACTACATTAGCCCCCCCGGAATAGGTACCCCCCCTACGGTACTCGTAGCATGGATGGGTCTCATAGGGTAGTGCTGTGGGGAGTACAATTAAATTTGAGGCGTGCTGCGGTAGGGGTAGCAATTTTCGGCAAAAGCGATTCTGGCTGACCTGCGCTCGCTCCTTAACCCAAAATCGTGTGGAATAGCCAAAATTAATAGCTTTTGTGGTACAATAATTCTCGTGGTATATTCATGAGGCCTGTGGGCTTTGGGATTGGTCATATATATGCTTGGGGTTGCACCTTTCAAGCTTTTCTCAAAATCTGTTTTTGGATGAGGCGTTAGCCGTTACCCCTACAAGGCAAACATTAGTCGCTACCCCTACAAGGCAAACGTTAGTCGCTACCCCTACAAGGCAAACGTTAGTCGCTACCCCTACAAGGCAAACATTAGTGGCTACCCCTACAAGGAAAAACACGTGTCCCACGGTGGTCATGAAACTTATACTCTACGTACAGGTCGTTGATGCATTATTACTCCGCTCCGTACGTTCACACACCCGCGGACGCACACTGGTGGTTGGCCGCGTGCGGTTACAATGACGCCGCCCTGCAAAAAGCGAGGCGACTGCCTTCGACATTTTTGCTGGTGCCAAAGAAGTTCCTTTTATATCAATGAATTGTTTCGCCTCACGCCGAGGAATACAACCTTGCCAACGCCAAAATTGCAATTAATTGTAGTGTCCACATTCATCCGCGAGGGAGACGAGATATCAACGACGCCGGGCGATTGGGGGGGGGGGGTATACTCGATAATCATGCATGGCCGTAGTCGTATGACCATAGACTCTCGCATCCCTACATAGCCGGGACGGAGGGGGGGCAGTGGGGTGGGGTTCCGACGAAATCACGGACAGGTGGAGTAACCTGAGATGTCTGTTTCTCTCACCGATAGCTACACCTGGATTGCACCTCCCCGGATTTTCCTAACGCGCCCAGGAAGTAATGGGTGGGTACTGTATATATATATATAACTGACTTTAAACTCGTTCGGGGCCTACGAGTAGTCGGTGTTACTTGCCCGGTGGCCTCCGCACTTCTTTATGCTTCAGCTTTCAAGAAGAGTGTTTAATTGTTGTCCGTTCTTGCCCGGTGGCTCAGTGGCTCTGGTATACACGGGGACGAACGCCTGGTGTTGTGTCCTCCCTTTTTCAGCTTGCGATACCCCCCGGGGTTTCGACTCGCCAACCACAATCCCGAAGGGGGGGAACCTTGTACTACCTGTATACGCAGTTGATATCACGAACGAAAAAGCTTGGGCCGGGCCAGGGATACCCCCCCACTTTCAGCCTCCCAGAAGCAAGCGACGCAAAGAAATGTGGCTTCGGCTTCGCGCGCAATTTGTTGTTCAGGGGCCTTTCGCAGTACAGGTCAGAGGGGCGTTGTATTTTGGTCATGGCTGCGGGCGGCGCCACAAGGTCCTTGCGGAGGCTTGCCGGGGGTTCGGCGCACACTCTGAAGCCTTGAAGTCGCCAGGAAGGAAGCTTTGTTTCGAGCATACGTCTGGACCCCAATAATAATACTTGGTGTTATCGAGAACCGCCGCTCCAAATGGCCAGAGAGTATTGGGTTATTGACAGCAGTATCCAACAATGATGTACTACTACTCTGGGTACGGGCGTTCGGCAGGGTTCCCTCCCGATCATTGATGGGTCCAGCCGAGCCAAACGGGACGCTCGTGTGATACCATACATGCATACATACATACATACATACATACATACATACGTCGTGCCCCTGGTAGATAGTGTACATCGGCACAGCACGCCGTATTTTTATTGAGGCTCTCCGGCACCATCTGAGAGGCCATCAAGGGCCCTCGTTCATGGTCGATCGCCGCCATACGCAGGACTGCGGGCAAGAGGTGATTCTAAGGCCGCTGCAGTATCTGCCTTGGTGCACTGCGCATAGATATCCCGAGGGACAATCAATGTCCGAACGCAGCAACCCCGACATCCTGTACTACCGTGTGGATACAAACAACTGAACCCTCGTCTCGCTAGCCGGGGGGGGGGGGGGGGGGGGGGCGGCGTACTCATTTGTTGCTTGCCTTAGTCATTTGACCATTGACCAGGGGGGGGGGCATTTCATATTCATGCATGGACGTAGTCGTGTGGCCCGAGCTGGGGGGGGGGGGGGGCGGCGTACTCATTTGTTGCTTGCCTTAGTCATTTGACCATTGACCAGGGGGGGGGGCATTTCATATTCATGCATGGACGTAGTCGTGTGGCCCGAGCTGGGGGGGGGGGGGGGCGGCGTACTCATTTGTTGCTTGCCTTAGTCATTTGACCATTGACCAGGGGGGGGGGCATTTCATATTCATGCATGGACGTAGTCGTGTGGCCCGAGCTGGGGGGGGGGGGGGGCGCAACACAGCCTTTTTTCACGGGGGCGCCGAATGAAACCCTACAGCGCGCTGCACGGTTTGGAACGTCAAGCAGACAAAAGTTCGACGGTGTTGTCTCGCGTGGGTGGCAATGCCGTACGCGCCAACACACGGGACGGTCGGTCGTCGTCTATTATGTCGTAAAAATCACCGCGCATATATATAAATAGATATATAGACATGCATGCATTTCCTACTTCTACTACTACTACTACTACTACTACTACTACTACTACTGTACATGCTCTGAAGAAGGTCAATGAGGGGGATGTGACAAACATCGGGTCATCTTGTCTGACCGGTATATAGATACGCCCACGTTTATCTTGCGCCAACTGCTCTTTTTCTCAGAGGCACACATGGGAGGAAAACCCCAGCCCTGTCTGGAAATGTTGCTTGCGCCCGAAGTCTACCGCGCGAACATATGTGTACGGGTTGGAGTTAAAGGCGGCGGTGTGGTGCCGCGACTGTTGCAGGTGGTCTTATCGGCGTTGAAACGCTTCCAACACCCCAGCATACGCTTCTAATAGTGTCCCTAGCCCACCCCCGCCCTACCAACGCCCCCGTCAGCAACATTGAGCGATACGTATGATATATAAAGCCACATGTTTAACCGGTGGGAACTATTAATACAACGACAAGAATAATAACAATGTATTGTTAACTCGACAGCCGTGCGAGCGAGCGTGGCTTTTTCGGCGTGGATGGTGTTGTACGTGTATACGACGTGACTTTTGACCGGCCATGACAAGGAAGTCCGTCCACGGCATCTTTTGGGGACACGTTCTGTGCGAAGCCGTACAAGCATGTAGCCCGGACGAAGCACCACACACACCGGACCACCTGCTAACGTCTGCACTACAGCCTACACGCCTACTCCCAGTCGGAGCGCTGACTGTGACCCTGAGCAGGCTACACAATGTGGAGTTATCTCTTGTAAACCAACAAAGTACGGACTGCTCAGTCAGTGCTCAACTGACTTGATCTTCTGCTAAATTAAGAAGTACTACGTATTCCCCAGTTATCCCTCGTGTAAAACCAACAGAGTATATATGTATGTACGTATACGGGATCAAGCAAAAAGTAAAGGCAGGCAGGCAGACAGGCAGGCAGGCACGCGGCTGATGGTCGCCCATAGGACTGGACCCTCTCGTTTACACCGCGCCGGCAACGTGGCTGAGAGCATCAAATTCACACGCAACTCAGCCCATCTTCTCCGACCCTCAGCGAAATATCAACACCGACCGCACCGTGCGAGTGATGCGCCTCTGATTTCGACGGTCACTCGTGATACTGTATGCACTGTATGTCGACGGTCGATCGTGGTACTCTACTACTATTACGACTGTTATTACTACTACAGTACCACTACTACTATAACTACTATAACTACTTTAATACTACTACTACTACTACTACTACTACTAGTACTACTACTACTACTACTATTAAAACTACTACTACTACTACTTCTGCTACTACAGTACTACTACTCGTACTATTAAAACTACTACTAACTGTTGCTACAAGCAGTTACGACTAATTATTAACAAATGCCAACGTATACTACTACTGACACTATCACCACGCGCCTGCGGTCACTGCATGCATACAGCGCTCCAGGATGTTGCCTACACCCCTTGAAGCATCTCTCAGAAATCTCCTGTGCTGCTAATGTTCCGCGCCGCAGCCTCTCCGAGGGGCTACCCCCGCCGGCACGGAACATGGGGGCACTCGCCACAACGTCATCTCATGTGTACCATCAACCACCAGCATCATTCCACGCCCGGCGGTGGGATACGCGCCTGTCCCCCCCTCCCGCGTCCACACTGCTAACGGCCGGGTAGTAGTGTGTCATTGCTCTCTCTATATAAATGCACGTGTATGTGCATCTCGCGGCGTTTAATACGCCTCCTAGGGCATGTGGCTTATGGGTCATAAACCGGCCGCGTACGTACGGCTGGTGGTATAGTGGTGTCGCGTTTACTCTCCTCGTAGTAGTAGTGCCTCGGTCTTTGATACGACTTCGTTGGAGGGGCGGGTCGAGCCACTGGCAGAACTGCTGCCATTTACGATGAGGTGGGCGTCGTGCGTAGGTGGGTGTGGGTGTGGGTGTGGGTGTGAGAGCGTGCCCCCGTCCCCCCCTCTTCCCTTGTTCCGTTCCGCCAGAGAGAAGGGGGGGGGGGGGGAGGGGGCGGTGGGGACTCTTCGTAGGTCAGACGGCGAAACAACTCCGGTGTGGCACCAGCCACTATGTATACGCACGGTAGGATAATCGGTCACAAAGTAGCTACGGGGGGGACCAAACCAAATCGAACGCCTTTTATTTAACTGTAGCTGCAAACAAAGTGGTAATAAAAACGCGCAAAATGCTGGGCGTACGAGGAGAAGAATGGTTCCGGCCTGTTTGACGGCTGAATGAAGGAGACTTCTTCTGTGAAAGACGAGTCGTCTCTGACTCTGTGAACAGACAACGGAGTCTCTGAATGTCTAGAAGGGGCCGGGGGTTGACGATCGTGTCGGGCGGATACTTCGCCCTCCTCCTCGTATCACTTACGCCAACTACACAGCAACAATGATGATGATGATGATGATGATGATGATGATGATGATGACACATAATACCGTGTGGGTAAGGAGACATCCGACCTGGCCGCGCTGCTGTGCCCTTCCAACTCCCAACTCCCAACTTCCAACGGCTATTTGTGCATCCATATGTACAGCATATATCATAGCAGCAGGCAGTCGCGTGTGAAACATAGACACATCTAAATACCTGTGTAGTCTAACTGCTGCTGAATTTTTTGTTTTGTTTGCCGGGGGTGCGTGAGTGGCTAAAAAACTAACCGAACGAACCGCATAACGGCGGCATGTATCACATGCATAAAATATACTTCGAAGTATCTCTGTAAGCCTACCTTCCGCCGCTAAGCAGGGGGTGTCACATCACAACCAAACTCTGTCTGGTCTGTGACCTGTGAACTGTGAGTAAATAGTAAGTGTATCACCCGCCGCGGCAGGTGTCACAGTTAGTCGGGGGGGGGGGGCTTGACATTTTCTCAAAAACTTACAACAGCAAAAAAAACGGCGCAACTTCGGCGCATAATACGTCGTATCATATATGCCAAGGTATGTAGGAGGGGGGGGAGGAGTGCCAAGATTATATGGCTCTTTCAGGGAGTTTCATTGATTCGTTGCAGCTGCTGTAAAACGCCAGGAAAGCGGCCACCTCTGCGTATGGCCTGCCTGTCAGGTTTCAAACAAGTCGCACGCCGTCTCTGTGGTTCATGGTGGTATGATACCTCGGAAATCGAATACAGATTCGTATTTCGTAGAGACAGATGCAGAGTAGTAGTAATACACACAGCCTGGTATAACAAGGTATCGTCCAAAATCATATGTACATATGTACATATACGTACACACATATTCTATGATATTACCCCTGGAATGTGATGAGCCCCTCAAACAGTACAGTAGCAAGGGGAGAGTCCCTCGAGCAACTATAACCACAACCAACCGCTGTTCTTGCGCTCGTGTGGTTTGGTAACACGTATGTATCCTGGTACCTCTGTACGCACGTAAGCATGCATGCCCATATATATAATGCACACTATAAAAAAACCAAATCACTCATTAATTAAAAATTCATCCGGGTGCTTTTAAGTTGTACTCCATAACCTGTCCTCACACACCTCTTCTTATATACCATAGATGGCTACAAATAGTAGAACCCCTCTATCACGTAAACTCGTCGGAACACTATAGTATACCTGGTACGTTTATTTCAGACTGTTTAATTTTAATTTTAATTTAATTTAATTTTTCCTTCCCCCACAAATAGACACACACTTCCTGAATTCTACAGCCTCAGATTGTGTCCCCCTCATACGGGATGTACATCCTACATGAGGACATATAAAATCCGTAAGTACGCGCGATCGAAGTATTACACTCAGCTAGCAAAGATGAGTTTCGACGAAATCCTCGAGCTCACAGCTGTTGTTTTTTTAATTTTTTAATATATATTATGTGTATAATATATCATCTGTACGTATAGTATGTGTGTAAGTGCTTGTGTACGCGCGCACAACAGCCAATCCAAACGTATTATTGCTTTTATTGAAAAAGGGCGGGTAATCGTACACATTTATAAGGAATCTTTTTTCGCCTCACGGGCAAAAGTAACGATTCTGGGAAGACACTGCTTGGAATTAGCGTGGGATAAGTTTTTGAGTTCTGAATGTTTCGTTTGCCTTCCGCTGATCATCCTCTTCCCGTACAGCGTATCCCCGTATCACAGTTTGTCTTTGTGATCGATCTGGCGGTATATTTGTGATCGTACTGGCTGTATGTAGACCGGCACTTTTCTGCGTCTGGTGACCACGGATCTTATCGTATTCGTACCAGGTTTTATACGGTAATTACCACGCGGTAAAATAGTAGTTTTTTACTTATACGTGGCCTTATTAGCCTGTACGAGTACTGGGCATGGCGAATGAAACATGTCAGCCTTTTCTTTTTCTTTCTTCTTGACGTGGCGCCATAATACTCGATACTCGAGGATGATCGTGAAACGCCACATTCTGGATCTTGGCTGTTACACTTTACCAGGTATAATAAAGAGTTCATATTATACTATTAATACTGCTGTTGTATGATATGCGTACTTCACTCCTGCGACAATCTCCGGTGATTCCAACCTCGATCTTGCCTGTGAAACTGATGATTCAAAACGGATGGAAATATGTGTAAATATACGTATATAGTATATATCATGATCATACTGCCGCGCGACTGAAACTGGTGATTTGCGGACCTTGTTGCAACGCTAACGCTGGTGGTACCGGTAGAAAAAAGCGAGCGTATTGCTTGAGACTTCGACTCGTTCGCCTATGTTCATAAGATGTACCAGGTACATATACATGAATTTATGCAAACCCTGTCTGTCTGAAAAAAAAAAAAAAAAAAACGGCGAGATTTTCGTACCTCAAGCCTGAAGCCGATGGTCGCGGCGCGTTTTTCTCGTTCAAAATTGAGAATATATATGTACTATGTTGTCGTAAAACTTTGTGCTGTGTTTTTTGCATGTGTACTTCGTTCGTCTGATTGCGGGACAGCTATCTGTAGGATCTACTCGTGAGTCGTTCGAATGTACTCGTATCATACCTTTCTAAAGTAGTACAGGAATCATTCATTGTATCGTATGATATCATATCCATCAATGTACTGCAAACTATATCATGTATATACTATACGTACGAGCGTAGTTCCGTATCGACTAGGAATACGTACCGTACATATAGCAGCAGCAGCAGAGAGGAGAGGTGATAGTGCGTAATATCGCAAATCGTGGGTAAAAAAACGAGGCCACTACGAGTACTATTTATTGTCGCCCGGTCACCCACCCAGGACAAGGACGGACCAACTTTCTTGTTGTTTCTGACACAACGCGGCACAGCCCCTTTGCCTAATACAGATGCTGCAAGATGCGAATTCTGAGACCTCGGACGCGTACGACGTAGCGAGAATAGAGAATAGCCTCACAACATGACGAGACGATTCGCGATCGGCGAGTGATATGAGTGTGGGGACTGGAAATAGGTAATGCTCCGCATCACCAGCAGCGCGTTTTTTTATTTTTCGCTTCTTCTGTGGACGTTTTTTGCCGTACGTATAGTTCCAGCCTCTTGTGAGGGTGGGGGTGGTGTGGTGGTATTGTAAAGTGAGTGGTGGTGGCGGAATCGCGAAATCGCCGCCCCCACACCGCATCGCGCGCCACACCTACCTACCTACCTACCCGCGATCTATATATGTGAGGACGCCCACACCTCCATCTTCACTCCGCACCACGCTGCTTGCCGTTGACGACGCTTCATGGTGAGAGAGAAAGAGAGGCTGTACGGCGTATAGTATGCATAGATCTACTATTAATACTACACTCATAATAGCAAGCAGGATATGAATATAACCGAAGAAAGAAGAGAAGGAGGAAAATGAGGGTACAGGATGTAGTGTGGTGGTTTCCATGTTTGTTTACCATACGGGGGGGCGCTGCTACGAATTAATGGATTTTCCTCTTCTTGTTTGTTTTTTTGTTTGTTTTTCTTGACATTGCTTGACATTGTTCTTTTTATAACTAAAGAGTAAAATAATACTGGGCGTGGCGTGAGTATGCAGCAGCGGCGGCGGCCGCAGCGGCGGCAGCAGCAGCACCAGCAGCAGCAGCAGCAGCACCAGCCAGCCAACCAGCCAGCCGGCCAGCCGTAGATAGAGAGAGATGCCCTCCCCTCCCTCCCTCCCTCCCTCCCTCCCTCCCTCCCTCCCTATATGTATAGCTCTGCGTGTAGTAAGCGCTCACTCTGCTTCTTGGCTGCTGGTGAAGCGAGCGAGCGTGGTCTCTCGTCACAAGAAGAAAATTGTGCTCCTCCTCCTCCTCCTCCTCTTCTGCCTCGTTCGTGCCGAGAAATTGCTCGACGTACACACACCAGAGGGGCTAAACTACGTACTACATACACTCGTCGTATACAGCGATTGGTGAGTGTGAGTAAGCAGTAAGTGAGTGTACGTCAAGCGGAAGCCATCGAAAACGTTAGGGGAACGCTCTGTCTGCCTGTCTGTCTGTCCGTGTAATCGGAACACAGCAGTAGTAGTAGTAGTTCCCTAGTACCAGGTACTACTACCACTGATGATGTATTAATAGTTTGCCCTGCGGTTGTTCGGTCGCCCGAGGTCAGAGCGAAGAAGAGCAGGGGGAAGAAAAGAAAGGTGGTTGTTGGTTGAAATTCGTCACAAAAGAGGACTCACAAAAAAAAAAACAGAACAACTACGACGTACTATGCGTAACACCGCACGCATCGTTCAACAACACAGAGGGAGGCAGCGGTAACTGAACACTACCACTATCTGCGTATGGTTGTTTGCACAGAGAACGTACATGCTGCTGGTGTGCTGCTCTGCACCACCAGTCGATAGTGTTATGTGTGATATGCCATGGTATACCATTCTTCGCTGCATGCCGCCTTTGGTCTTTGGTCATATTATATTGCGTGGAACCGCAAAAAAAAAATGTGTCTGTCTGGCGGATGTCTGTTAATTTTTCATGGCGATTTCAATATTGCCGGAACTGAAAAAACATCGGCCAGTCTGGATCATCAGCGGTGTGATCTGGATCATCATCCTCAGGGGGTGGTATACATGACCTGATCTCTCTAGGATTAGGAATCAGGACAGACGCTGGGTGTACTGATGTACTGATGATGTAGTTCGGTAGAAAGAACGAAGACAACACACACTCATACATAGGGAGATGACCTAATACTCGTAGAAAGTAGATACGAGCCTGCAGGTAAAACTCACAGTCGTCGAGATCGGGCTTTTGGCTTTCAACGGTTTTCGTTCATTCATTCGTGCTTTGCTTCCTCCAGGCGATTTCTTGCGACTCTGCTCATAATGTAACTTTTGATATATTTGGGATATTACACTGACTATCTATGATACTACAGCAGTAGTGGTAGGGATATTACCTTTTTTTTATAATCGTATACGTATAATAGCCTGCTTCAGGTAAAACTCGTCGAGGACGAACTTTTGGCCTTCAACAGTTTTGGTGTACGTAGTCTTGCTTTGCTTCCTCCTTCCTCCACACGATTTGTTTCCTCTTATCACAATACACTACTACCAACACTATTTATTGTACAGCAGGGGTCCCCCAATAAGACGGTGGTGTGCCAGAGCAATACGACCGCCTTATATAGGGTCGTTCTTATCGGAGCCATAAATTTCCAAAAATTTCCATGTTTTTTTTCGCGCAATTTTTTAGATTTCCATTTTTTCCATTTTTTTTTTTCCATTTATTGGAGCGTGAAGCCTTCCAAACATTTTGCCCGCTGAAGAATTTCCATAATTTCCATAATTTCTAAGATTTCCAAGATTTCCTCTTTTTTTTGGAAAAAAATATAGGAAATTATGGAAAAAAGCTGCTCGATAAGAATGGCCCTTATAGAGAGAAGCCGCTTCATTCATTTTCAGGTTATGCAGGGGCGTCCAGAAAAAAGAGAAAACGACACACCACACCCCCAGAGGTCGGAATAGAAAACCGTTGCAACCGTTGTGATCACATGATGAACTAAGAAAACGGGAAAAAAAACAATATCCTTATTTTCATTTTTTTCACTTGGTTTTAGTAACCCCTTGAAGCTGTCGTCCATATGCAAGTCCGCCTCAGAGGCGGTTCTTAGCAGGATGCAGCTCACCCTCCACGCGACTCGCCCAATACCTCACGGCGTTTCGCGCTTGGTGCAAGCAATGTCTGCCTGGTTGGTGAAAACCCAACGTGCTTCGTCCCGGCATCGTAGGGATGCGAGGGTCTATGGTCATATGACTACGGCCGTGCACAACATGAGTACACCCCGCCCCCACCCTCCCCCTAACGAACAAAAAATTATGTGAGATGTCGAAAAATATTTTTTCGACCACCCTCGGGTTATGAGTGCAATTCCCCAGTCGCGCCAAGCGATTTCGACCGCCTTGTATCGGGATACCGCCTTTTCTCAGACCGCCTTATCGGGGGACCCCCACTACTGTACAACAACCAGTATAATTATTAATAGANCGGTTAGCATCTATTTTGCTGTTGTTCGAGCGTGCCTGGCCATACCTCCCCCTTCCTTCTGCGATACTCAGGTCTATCCTAAATGACGCATGCTAATGTAGAGGTGCACCATGTTTTGCCTTTTGAGGGTGGTTACTTGATTATAGCATAGGAGCCCCATATCTCACTTTAACCCATTCAGAACTGAAAAAAAAACTTATCCCACACTACGTAATTCCTAGTCGTTTGTCCACAAAAACGGGGGACCGGTTCTTAGGGGGTTAAAACTGAATTTGGACAACTGCTACGACAGAGGTGGCACTTTTCGGCTGAAACGTTTTCTTAACCCATTCAGAACTGAAAAAAAATGTCCTTCTCTAATTCCAAGTAGTTTGTCCCCAAATTCGTGGGACCAGTTCTTAAGGGGTTAAAGATCGGACCCCAAAAATCGGCGGACTATCATTCTCGTGTTGCAATACTTTTTTACAATAGGCTCCGGTCATGGGGTTGTGTAATCGGGTATGATACATACGCGCTAAACTTTTTCCTCCAAAAAAATTGGGTGGGGTATGGGGTCTCTTCAAGTGGAGCTCAGAAAAAAACCTGGTGCACCTCTTTTTCTCTTAGGTGGTTACTTGATTATAGTATATAGGAGCCCCATACCTCACTTCAAAACTGAATTTGGAGGGGAGGAAAAGTGCTATTAATACCCGATGATCAATTTTATGGCCTTGCTATATATATACTACGTACGAAAAAAATATTGCAACACAAGAATCGAAGAAAACCGATGATCTTGGGTGAAGGCGACCGATTAATTCAACTCACCTTTTTCAGCCGACAAGTGCTACCTCTAAGGGCCCATATTAACGAGTATAAAATAAATTCAATTTGGAAAAATAAAAATTCAAATTCGCTTTTCATTGGTCAACACACGCACCAGCACCAAAGATTAGGATCTTGGGGTATAATCTTGGGTGGTGGTGCGGGTTCTGACCAATGACAAGCGGATTTGATTTTTTTTTTTCCTATTTGAATTTTTTTTTTCTTCGTTAAAACGGGCCCTTAGATCGAGGATTTCGTCGAAACTCATCTTTGCAAGCTGCGCCGGGATACTTTTATCGCGCGAACTGCCTCGTATACAAAATGTCCACGTCGGCTTGGTGTGCCGTTTTTTCTTCTTCCACTCCAAGTCGGAATTATTCAGCTGGAATTATTGAACTATTGGAGTGTCTGTCTTGTGCGACCAGCACCATACGGCAACAACAACAACAACAACAACAACAACAACAACCACGAAACAACAGAATCATCCTATATACGGTATACCCAGTATATACGATGGCATGGCATTGCATTGTCTACTCCGCCTACTCTACTCGTATTAATAGTTTCTCTGTCTCGTAGTTTTGTTATCCACAGAGCTTGTATATGTGATACATGCCATATCTCTCAAATGTAGGATTAAAGAATCGGCACGGACACTCACTGGGTGTGCTGGGTGTCGCCCGGGTGGAAAAAGAACGGCCCTTAATGCGAAAAACACAATCAACCCCTTAAGAACCGGTCCCACGAATTTGGGGGCAAACTACTTGGAATTAGTGTGGGACCTTTGTTTTCAGTTCTGAATGGATTAAGAACCGGTCCACCGAATTTATGGATAAACTACTCGGAATTAGCCTGGGACTTTTGTTTTCAGTTCCGAATGGGTGAAGACACGGGCATCTATAGAGAGGGGTTGTACTTTTTGGTTCCATACTTTCTGAACAGTGCAGCTCCTCAAGCGAAGCGAACAGCGCGACTCCACTCTGTGCAGTATATTCAGAGCTGGGCACCGGAGCCTCTTGTGTGCTCGGTCGGCTATCCAATAGCCGGCCGAAGATTGTCTCCGGTTATCCGGTTATTTTGGGCGAAATTACCGGAACCGGAACCGGGACCGAGGTTTTTCCGGTCGGTAATCCGGTCGGTTGTTCGGTCGGTTATTACACAAAAATGCCTCATTTGCGTTACGCTGGCACCCCCATGGAGCAAACCACGTGTGATTTCCGAGTGCGCGTCTGTCGGCACATCGGCATATCATCGTATCATACAACTTTTTTACACGCATTCCATGTGACGCATGACGCACGACACTAATCACGTGAGCAGTAGCGACAAAAACGGTGTTGGCATTCATTGTGTCATTCGGCATGAGTCATTTGCCGTATGATACAGCTAACAGGCGAGGAGCACGCAGGCGGGGCATTAACCACGAGAAAACGGATGGAGCGGCGCCCAGGACGGCCAGTGAAGCCTCTCTGGCTCTTGTTCCCAAGACAAATTGGACGAGGGCTTCCAAAATCGCTCACCATTAAATACGCAGACATCTTTCTTCTCCGAGGACGAAAAAAAAAACAAATCGTCATCGAGCTCAACCCGGTGCATCAGAGAAAGCAATGCGTAGGAAAACGCACTTCTCGTGTTGGCTCATTGCCTCGGGTACTTGTTTGTTGTATGTCATTGTTGACATTATTGATGACCAGCTAGCTTTGATGACCCACCAGATATCTGGCTCCAGCGACACACGAACAGCCAGGTTATCTATCGCACATCAGGCAAATCATGCATCATGTTCGCGATCGGCTACTAGGAGTAATTACCGGGGATCAACCCTACTGCCGCTAAACAACACCGCCCCGCGTTACGGCCGCACTCGCGGCCTGGCGTTACTTCTTGGGCTTCTATCCACCCCCAGCGGAACCCGACGCAAGTCGACGAGGGAAGAAAGTGCTGAAATATTCTCGCGATAAAAATCCAAGGCACGTACCGTAGTGGGGAGGGGGGAGAAGAGCCTACTTAGTGACCCCGGATCTGAGTTACGACTAAAGAGGGAGAGAGAAAAGAAGGGCGAACATAATAAATGGGATGGACAAAAAAAAAAAAAACTGCCCACCCACCGGCGAGGGCCCTGGCGGCCGTTCGTCTGTGCCGATTTCGCCTACATCCCCGCCACCGGCACTGCCAGACTTCCCATAAAAATATCTCTGAGCGGGTTCAGCGCTGGTGGCCGTTTGTCCTTCGCCTGCTTTTCTGCAATGTGTGCTGCTGTGATCTGTGATACTGAAACAAATGCCTATTATATACTGTTATGATACGTACAGCTGTGCGCTGTCCTCTGGTGTGCTTGCCGTGCTTTTCCCATGTATCATAGGGGTTTTTCATACAGATACAGAGGCGGTATATGGGGTAGGGGATAGGGGACGAAGTAACCGACCGGAAACAACCGATTTTCCGGTTGTGTCCGGTCGATTATTCTTCAATCACCGAATTAATAACCTGATTTATGAAAAAAAAAAATGTCCGGTTTCGGATTATATCGAAATAAAAAACCGAATCGCTGTTTCCGGTTAAATTCACCGAAAATATCGGGCTCGGAGGTGCCCACCACAACCCTGGGATTTCATCCCACTACAATGCAGGTTGCAGTTAGCTCAATAATTTCTGACCGAGCAAGCTCCTCTACTGGTCAACTAACTACTATAATACTGGTCAGTGCGGCATTTTTACTGCTAATATTAATGGTATATAGCATACCTGGTATTTGTTTTCATGACTATTAATAGCGCATGGAAAGTTATGGTCGGAGTGCGCGGACGACGTTCTTCAAAGTCTCGCGCTTGGGGAGCGGGGCGGGGAAGGGGAGGGGGGGGTGGGGGG
>MEHQ01001298.1:0-174464 GCA_008828725.1 Saccharina japonica | reverse complement strand
AGTGTAGCTGTGCAGTCACCAATGACACCGAGGTTTCGCGCGTTTGGCAGCACGTCGTATCAACTAGGAATGAGATGACAGTGGAGGCATAGAAATGCCACCCTAATAAGTTGTTTTGATCACAAGTTGGGAGGGAAGTTTAACGGCTGTGTACCAGAAGAGCGCTGTCACGACTTAAAAGCAGCCAAAGGAGAAGATCACATTTTGTAAATCCCGTCGGGGGTACGAGTTGTATGCGGCCGAGGCGAAATGAATCAGGCGGACTGCAACTGTGGCCCGTCGCGCAAGCAGTAGTGGTGCACGTTGAGGGCGGGCAATCTGGATAGTGTTGTCCTGATCAAACTTTACCATGTATGGCAAGTGCAATGTGTGCATTGATTCAATATGTATCACGCAAACACCGTCATAACTTGTAGTCGACGTTGTTAATACTAATACTTTGATAGCACGATTATAGTGTATTTCTTGTGTTAGTGCATTCTGTCAATCAACGTTTCTTGGAATATTATCTGTTTCGCAACAATTATAGGTGTGTGTCCACGCAAGCTTACATCCGACACTTAAGGCCAGTGCACAGCGTGTAAGAGCGCGGTGCACTTGAGCTATATGGGATAAATATTTTTGTAGTGTGTAATTCGGGGGGCTGTTGAACCAATGAGCGACGAAGCCTGCTTCTTCGCGGTGCCATCAAGAAGGATTCACGAGCGCTACTGTTGAGAGGCAACGAACTAATAATGCAAATACCATGAGAGCACGCTCTGTTCCAAAGAAGTTGCTCGAGTTTTTCGATATGTACCAGGTACAAGATAATAATCGATTATCACATATGTGAGTACGACGATGCCTGCCACCATGCACATGTTCCCAACTGCACGTTCTCGATTGTATTTATAAATTTCACCAGGCCGGGTAAGCTCCACTCACGGTGAGTGCGCGTGCTGTTGGCATAGGCAAGCTGCACCGGTCGCTGCAGAAAATCACCGTCGGGTCTGTTACAATATCCAAGAAGAAATGGAACAATAGTTGTTTCCTGTACACAGGCAGATAACACTAGGCAAGAAAGAGTGCACAGCATCCGTAGTGTGGGTAGGTATGAATGCACCCAAAAACGAAATCGCAGGTAAGTACTACTTATAGTAAAGAGGCAAATGAAGCAAGGCTGCCTGGTACATGCCGTGTATAGACCGTGTGCGTTCGGATGAAAAAAACAGAAACTAAAACGAAATTCAGCCGCACTCAAAACACACCACAGGACCACAGCAGCACGGCGACAGGGACCAACTCAATGCAGTTGACAACGAAACAAATCCCACGCGTTAGTCCACACTCTCCCGCTTCTGTAGATGCCGGGTTTGTGGAAATCCGTGAAGTACACCCCTCACGATCAGTAATGAAAAAACGCGACTATTACAGATGGAAATCCATAAAGAATGGAGGCCCAAACGCACCGCTACAAGCGTTATTTTTACTGTACGCAACGAAAAGCCTCGGTCGCTTCGCTTCCTCGGTATATTTGTTTTTGGCGCTTCGCGCCAAATGAGTTTAATTGCCCATAAGAGGTAAGACCATGAAAGTGCAGCGGGTACTCGCCTCTCCCACATCCTCCTCGCGGTCTCCCAGCTTTGAGGTTGCGTGCCGGTGTCTGTTTGCTCTCGTACGAGTACGTACCCATCATTTCTCCTTCCAGCAGAACACTACTTTCCCCGCCACGGCATCACCAGCCGACCACTCGTTCAAGGAAGATGGCGCGCCCTGTCACCGTACGCTGTGGTGGCGTGTCATGCATCCCAGGCTGCTGTAGTGGCGGTGCAGGCGCCCTGATACCGCCTGTGTTCTGTACCATGACCACAACCCTGCGCCGCTTGACTGCTCATGCCTGGACTCCATTTTTCGACCCTTTTCTTTGAGCAAGGACTGAAAACAATTTGCCCATGGAAAAAAGGTAGCCGTTAACGTCTTTTATGCGGCGAGACTTCGGCCGTCTTTGATCAACCACGTCCCTGAGCAAGTTTTGTTCCACTTCTTTTTTTTCCGAAACTCTCTATTAAACCAAGCCACCTTGCTGCAAGGCCTGTTAAACGTTACCGGTAGAGTACTAGGTAACTGTTGCGCTGGCGCAACTTACGGTTTGAGAGTCAATGCCGTTTAGCGCAACAGGCGCCGGGGATCATATTTCCCGCAGCGCTACACGAGGCCTCCTATCAGGTATTCACTGTGACGCTAGGGGGGTACGAAAAGTGTTGTGTCGACACCTAACTATCTAAAATGGTCAGAGCACTGCTTGCTGTGATCCCTGGACGAATTAGCACAAAAAAAAAATCATCTTTTATTTTTTTATATTTCCCAAAACACAATCACTTGGTTTGGAAGACACCCACCCTCCGAGGCTCAGGGGGGAGGGGGCGTACTTAGTTGTTGCTTACCTTAGTAATTTGACCATTGACCAAGACTCAGGGGGGGGTAGTCGTTAAAACCAAGTGATTGGTTTTTGGAAAAATTCAGAAAACAACTTGTTTTGTTCTCAATCGTGCAGCGATTACAGTGCTCTTATTTTTTTTCCACTCTGATCATTTTATATACTGTAGTTAGGTGTCGAAATATTACGTGTCAGGGCACGCTCGGTGGCGCCGGTTCGTTTACCGATTTTCGTTTTGACGGGAGGCGTTCACTTCAGTGTGAAAAATGATCACATTTTATCATGGGGCGACCCGGTGTCATGGGTACTGGATGGAATCTTCTAGAAAACGAAAAACGGATTCAAGGCGTTATTCTAAAAAAAGAAATAAAAACATATTACGTATTTCCGCCGTATTTCACCGGTTGACCGAAATCCTGTTGAACCGGTTTTGATGTGGTAAAGCGTCTATTTTATATAAATAGAGCAGTGGTCTAAATCTAGTATACGCGATGGGTGTGTGGGCAAAACAGGGTACCACATTATATGTTAGTGACGGCGACGAGCTCAGGGCGCCATCTCATTAGCCAGCGCCAGCCACCACCCGACGCAGGCCAAAAATCCATCGGGTATACATGTTTTTGGCTACTCAACCCCCAAGTGGTACCCTATTTTTACACCCACCTACACGAAAATGGCGGGACTTTTCGACCACAACGACCTAATAGCCCACCACGCACCAGTCGACGATTACGACTAAGTTTATCGAACTGCATGCCCACAGCTAGCCCTGTTACCGCCGGAAGAATCTGCTTGATGGATTTCCATCCATCTGCTCGACAAGCATCCATGATTTGGTTGATTTGCGCAGCCTCTCACCCTCAAACCAAAATATCAACCTTAAAACACGGCACAACAGTAGTGGTCGGTTCGCAGTGCTCTCTCTCCCTCCCTGAACAAAACGCCACCTCATCACGGCACAGCAGTGGCAGTAGTAGTCGATTCGCTCCCTTTCCCACCCAAACAACACCGCTCTCTCTATACCTCTTCCACGAACCACACAGCCACCCACCATTTCACAACACATAAGTAGTATAGTAGTAGCTCGTACATGATTCACAGCGCTCTCTCTCTTTTTATCCCTAGCGCAGGCCACCTCATCACGGCACAGCAGTAGCAGTAATTGATTTGCCCCCTCTCCCATACACATACCACCGCTCTCTCTCTTTCCCTCATCTCCGAACCACAAGCTACTCGCCACCTCCGCACAGCAGCAGTAGTAGTACAGCAGTAGTAGTAGTAGTAGTAGTAGGAGTAGTAGCAGTAGCTGATTCACAGCCCTCTCTCTCTCCTTCTCCTGACCACAATCCACCTCATCACACCTCATCATCGCCCAACCGTACAAAAACAGCAGTAGCAGCCATCTCACAAGAAACCGGAAACCCAGTTCAGGCTGAGTTTCTTATTCTGGGCTCGCGCGAAAACTCACTTTCTACTCGTAATCATGCTGCGCTTTCATATTTAGGTCCCCGAGCCAATCAGCCGAAGCCACCAAATCGCCAATCACCCAAATCGTGGAAAACTATCAAGCATATTGATTCGTCGGTAACCGGTTGTAGCTCTGCTGGATACGTCGTAATACGTCGTGAAAGGTATGTATGCTGGTGCGTGGTACGTTGTATAATCGTCGGCTGGTGCGTGGTGGGCTCTTGGACCGTTGTGGTCGAACAGCCCGGCCATTTTCGGGTAGGTGGGTGTAATAATCGGGAACCTCTCGGGGGTTGAGTAGTCAAAATCGGGTATACCCGATGGGTTTATGGCCAGCGTCGGGTGGTGGCCGTCGCTGGCCAATGAGATTGCACCCTGGGGTCGTCGCGGTCACTAAAATACAATGGCACCCTGGTTTGGCCACGAACCCATCGGGTAGAGGCGCCTTTACCGCTCTTGACCCACAAATCGTACCAGATAAAGTACCAAATATATTACGATTTGTTGGTGTTTTTTCGTGTTTTTGGGTGTTTTTTTTTATCAACTCACGAGAACCCGTCGACCCAACCCAGCCCTAATCCTAACCCTAACCCTAACCCTAACCCCAACCCCAGTCCAGGCTAAGGCTCGACCCGTGCGCGGCTTCGCCGCGCGTTTTGGACAATTTGAAAAAACAACGCGCGGACCACTACCAAAACCGTAATATATTTGGTACTTTATCTGGTACGATTTGTGGGTCAAGAGCTCTGGTAAAGGCTACTGTTTTTTTTTTTTTTATCGGGTATGCCCGATTTTAACCAATCCTCTTTGAAGTATATAGACAATCACAATAGGTGTTTGCTTACTATTGTTCCCCATTCTTGAGCACTTCAAAATGTGCAGATAATACCCTTACCAGGAGACACAGGGATGTCGATGCTAGCCAGGGCACGCTTCTTTTTGGTAAGGTTATTCGTGTTGCTAATTTCATGATAGAGCTCGACAGGGTACGTTCGGGGAGTACCCAGATAGGGCTAAGCTAAGTACCAGACTGATCCCGTTACTCATGTATCTTCACACATGCAATATCTACGAAGACGTTGCTGGTACTAGCACGTCACCTGATATAATACTCATGCGTAAGTACTTGTCTGTTTCTACTCTTGAAAATACGTATTGCACCTGCTCATAGCTACGGGATACCATCACATTAGCCCACCCTGCATAGTCGTACATATATGCAGATCCCACGACGATCAAAGGATGATTATCATATCGTCCCGGAATTCGTAAAGAGGGGTCGAAGAGGCGGCTATTCGAAACCAATAAGAGAGGACTTGAATCTTCTGCACTCCTCGTAGCGAGGCTTTAACGCCTCGGGCGTGAGAGATACACGCAATCCGACAAATATCTTTTCGATATGCCAACAACAAGCGGGCCACAATGAAGGCGAAAACAATGTTTGCGAACCGTGGCTTGAAGGGGCCTAAAATGCAATGAAATGGAAAAGACGGAGGCTGAAATTAAAACACGAACTACGCAAAAACACTGCACCCTGGGATGCAAAACAGTCAAGGGAATTATAGACGCTACCCGTACGAATTGTGGAACCAATGGTGGGGCAAACATATAAAAACCACAGATGCCCCATCACGCAAGTGCGTGATTGATTGGTTCTGTTCGCGAATGCGCCTCTTCGAGATGGAATACTGCATTGCTGTTGATCAACTAAATATATATACAAGGCTTTCCTTTGGAGTGGTTGTAAGATGGGAGTTTCTTCTTGAACGAACACAATGTTTGCTTGTAGTTGGGTTTGGACTAGTCCGCCACAGATTGTAGTTTTTTTGAGGATTTAGTGTGGCCACAATGAGTAACAGTTTTTCAGCACAGTCTTAACGTATAGCCTACTCGTACATCAAACCGTCCAAATAAATACAGGCGACGCAAGAAAAGCATAGTACTAGTAAAGCCCCCCCCCCCCGTGCGCAGTACCTCAGCAGTAACAGAGCAGTAGTGACAAACAATACAGAGCGGCAACCTATATACTGCGGTCTATGCCGGTCCAGGGACGAGTCGACAATTTATACCTGCTTTTTTCATCAGACCCTAAAACACAACGAAGACGCTCTGCCCTCGTACATAGGGGCGGTGTACGTATTGTATGATACTCGTACCTCAAAACGCAGTTTTCTTACGGGTACGACTTCTGTTTACTTTCTTGGAGTATAGTGTGCCCGAACTCCGAAAAAAATTACTAAACTCTATTTCTGGTACGAAATAATAAAATTGGAAATGCGATCTAATTACTTTATTGTTTTGCCCAGATTGCACCCCCGCACCTGAAAATATTAAATACAACACGGTTTTTGAGTACATCATATACGAAGTAAGTCTCGTACCGTAGTATGATGGAGGTGCTACACACAACACCGGATGAGGACCGCGGACTGCGCTGTACATATTATACAGAGGATTTTCTGTGAAATTCCTAAAAAACGCGTACCTCTTGCACATAGTCGGGAAGTGCAAAAAACAGCAATCTATTCCAGCTGGGTGCACAAATGATTTTTCAGATATCCTTCTTAGAATATTGGAAGCGGCGATATGTCTGATGTAGGTCGGGAACATTTTGTTTTAGTTTTTTACATGTCGTAAGTGGCGGATGAACAAAGCTAGCTGCTCTGTATGTACAGACAAACACACTCGTACAACAGCACATGGCAGCAGCAGCAGCAGCAGCAGCAGCAAGCAGCAGCAGCAGGCAACAGGCACCAGCAGGCACAGGGAGAGCAGAGCACCATGATCCTTGCCCCCATGCTCTCGTTTTCCTATGATAGTCTGTCTTGCGTTGATTTGCTTGAAATAAAGCATACGTCCTGCTGCCATTCTGCCATTGCTTACAAATAAACGTAAGTAGTAGATGCCGCGTTCGCACGTCAAGTCAGATACTGAAACATAGCCCGCAGAAGAACAGCAGCAGTAGTTAGCAGCAGTACAGCAGCAGCAGTGCTGCAGTACAGCAGCAGCAGTACGCCATGAGCTCTTTCTGATAGCCTGTATGATGATATCTCTCTCTACGCTTACAAAATGCCGGTTGTGCAACTATACATGACCTCTCCAACATGATAGTCTGTATGTAGGTGCTTCTCCGAGGTGGTGATGTTCAAATGCCGGCTATCGAGCAACTACGTGATGATGGTTGCGCACCAAAGCACCCGCTGCTATACCGCCTGTCACTGCTGCTGTTGCTGCACGTAGCCCCCACGCCCGCAGCCACATTACCTATGCATGCGCTATCGCAGCCGTTGTTGATCGTGTGCTGTTGATGCACATCATCAGCGTTGGATGATGACCTGTATGGCGATGTCTGCGGCAATGCAGTTGGCGGCGAAGCGCTGCTGCTGCTCTTCAAATGCCAGCCATGCTCTGCCGTGCGTTGTCGTCGTAGTGACAAACTGAAGTACGGACTACAGACTATCAATACGTCGTAGTGACAAACTGAAGTCGTGCTGCTGCCAGCAAAACGTGAAGAGCCAAAAGGTATTCCGAGGCTGTCACCCGAAAGTTGGGCCCTTCGTCACGAAGAAGAGCTGTCTTATGGTCCACTCGTAGCGACCGACTCGGGATCGCAAAACTCTCATGGTATCTATATATTCGAAGCGTATATTTCATTATCAGGTACAAATACTTGGAAACGCGTCACGTCGATTGTCAATGAAACCACTACGATCATGTGGAATTTTCTCTTACTATAGTCTGAATATCTGATTGAGGTAAGTTGTGTGATATTTGTGACGGCATTATATCTACGGATATTGCGGCGGAATTTGTGTTTTCCCGAGGGGGTTGCATAAATTATGTTTGGATTCCTTTACAGAGTTACGGGGGATGGATGAGCGACCACTACGATAATTGACACCTGGTTCCTTCGTCTTCTACACCGCGTCTTCGCCAAATCCACCTGCTCACCACCCAATCACACCAAGTGCACGAGTTGACCCGTTACGCTAGCGGCTTGACAAATAGTAACGGTCGCTCGGCTACAGGGCGCAGCACCATGGATGTGTCGTTAATCTCCGCGTCCATCACCAAGGAGCATAGCAAAACATGCAACAAGCTACCGAGGGCCACGTGAACCAGGCGCTGAAAGCAGCCAACGAGGGCGCCATCGCCACGAGTGCACTTGAGGAAGCAGGAAGGGAGGGGAATACGCAAGCCCAGAACAAGCAGCTTAGGAACAGCGACAACCCCACAATGCCGACGCAGTGCTAGTAGTACCGAGACATGCAGCCCAAGGGGTACTCCAGCAACGGCAACAGGCGGTTTATACCTTACAGGCAGGCGCGTTACGCAGTTTCACTTCCAGTAGTTATAGCGGGCTTAGGCCCCGGGATTTCGTTGGTTGATTTTATCTGGGAGAGGACATCCAGCAGAGAGTGATGGTATATTCGGGAGAGGGGTTGTCAAGAAGCAGTGGAGGGTAAGGTATCAATCGAGGTAGGAATCAAGGAGTCGAGCCACACGGCGTTGATGGCACAGTGTTGTAAGGGAAAGGGGGATCAGGCGTCCACGGCGTGTAGAATACTGGTGAACTGCATCTCACACAAAGCACTTGAGGATTTGATAACAGCAACATGTAAATCAAGTGAGAGGTGGTCTGATTGTTAGAAATAGTACGCAACCTCAAGAAGCAGAAGAAAATACCAGACCCACTCAATCGTGGTACAGCTTCAGGAATGTGAACGTGAAAAGCCCCAACGAGTGTTGTTCTATATGTTGTGTGCCCAGGAGAAGGCTTTGTAGCCATGTATTGGTCTTCCCTGATGTCGACGCTGACCAACGTATTGCGCGCAACGTTTCCTCTACTTTTGGAATCCAAAGGAGCGGTTTTCTCGCCAACAAGACATTGTCGTACCGAGCTCTTAACCATGTGGTGCTCCGCGCTTGTGGGGATATGGATATATCGAGATAGAAGGAGCAGACGAACAGGATGGGGCACGCCCTCGTCGCTGCCGACGGAAGTTCGGGCAATGGGGGCGCTTAACGCGGCTGGAGAGCTGACCGTGGCGTACGTGGAAGGAACCGCAGGAACAATTCCATGGGGAAAGACACCAGAAACATCAGCAGCAGAAGCAGCCGTACCAGCAGCAGCAGCAGCAGCAGCAAATGTACCAGCAGCAGCCCCAGCACCAGGAGCCGTACCAGCAGCTGTACCAGTCGCAGCAGCCGAAGTAGGGACCGTGGCACCCCACCGTGCGGGGTGGTGGTAGTTGGAGTGGGGCATCACAGTCGTGGGGCCACCTAGACAGAGTATCTGGCGGCAGGAGGTGCAGAGGATGGCATAGGGGAGGTCGTGCGCCAGCAGTTGGGGGTAGTGGAGGAGGTTGCCCTGCCCACCCCCGGCGGCTGCAGAACCCGCGCCACCTTCCCGCCTTAGATGGAGCCCCTCGCCCCCCGTGTACGGCAGCTGGTTGACAGCAGCCATGGCCGCACTTGTACAGTAAAGCAAATATTGCCGGTACCATCGCCGCCACCGTCATCACCGCCGCTGCCGTCGCCATCGCCACCTATG
The DNA here is from genome assembly GCA_008828725.1 of Saccharina japonica. Classification (NCBI taxonomy): domain Eukaryota; class Phaeophyceae; order Laminariales; family Laminariaceae; genus Saccharina; species Saccharina japonica. The sequence continues at coordinate 165,027 of MEHQ01001298.1, read as the reverse complement.
ATGACGATCCAAGTGCTTACGTTCCTGACGCTGCCTCCACTGCCGCCGCCGTCGTGAGTGATTGCTACTGCGACGACAACCACGACAATAGTTCTACTTCGTGCAGGAGCAACCGCTAGTGTATCAGCCGCCGCCTCTGCAGCAGTACCAGCCGCCGCCGGCGCCAGAGTATCAGCAACCGCCGCCGACCAAGAACCTACGGCACCATCCCAGCCATGTTCCTCCCTCTTCCCCTGCGTCTTCTCCCAGAGTATCCACAGCTACCCGGAGCACTCTGCATTTACAAATTTCACGTTCAGTGCCACAGGTTGTGTCGGATTTGAGTGTTGATAGAGTAGTAATGAGGGGTGTGGCGCTTTTAAGCCAGGAAGGTAGTGAAGTTGTTGGGGAGTGTATCAAATGGACACAAGGTAGTGATTATTGGGTTTCCGGTAAGCGACCCACAACCCACGCTACCAGCGACGCTCGGAACGTCTATGACTTGTTCGAGTTCCCCCTTGGAACGGGAGGGTTTCAGCTTGGCGACGTTAAGGGGGTGAGGGTGAAAGGCGTGGATAGTCTCAAACTCAAGATGTATGCTCAACTGATTTAAATGTAAAACTAACGGGAGTACGTGACGGACGGTATTGGGTTCAACCTGTTGTTTCCTCACCAGGCACAAGCGCCGCACATCATTACGAAGGACCGCAATGGTGTGCACGTGTTGGATAACCGCCTGATGTTCCGCCGTGACGAGATCGGATCATCACTGTATGCACCCAGAATGACCCCAACCCCCACTTCTATACTTGCTGCTGTGCCTGCCTTGCATGGTGTTCTATTTTCTCCCTCCCCCGTCGACCTCTCCCCCGTTTGACGTAGGTGAGGCAGGCGTTCAGGTTGATGAACGACACCCATTCCTCACCACAGTATAACAAGGGTAGTGACTGCGGAAAATGATTTCCTGCCCGCCTGTAACGACGTAGTATATTACGGTTCGAGTTTCTAGCGTGCTCTTGAATCCTACCCCTATTTATCACCACAGCGTAGCAACAGTAGGTACTGCGGGTGATGCTTTCCCACCTGCCTCTAACAACGCAGTACCTCATGGTGGGAATTTCCAGCGTGCTCGTGAATCCCACATGGCGAAGCGGCTGGGATCCCACCCTTTTCCCACCACAGTGTATACGGGGTAGTTACTGCGAATTATGGTTTCCCGCCCGCCTAGTACCTCACGGCTCGAGTTACCAGCCCACATTTGTCGGTGTATTACCTGCGTCTTCACACACCCCCCCCCTTCCCCTCTAAGTATATGGTATATTTAATGGTTGGGTTGGAGTCGGTTGGCAACGACGCTGCAAAACACGCCACTTGCTGCGTGAGCTAGACGACCAGGGTGCCGTTTTTGTTTTTGTTTTGGCGGTCACCAAAGCTGGCGGTCGAGTGGATAAGTTGTGCGGGGTGGGGAACCTTTGCTCCGCACAAGGAGAATGGTCGTATCAAGTAGTGTAAATATGGTAAGACATTCGCGAGGCAGTTACATGGTAAAACCCAGTGCTGTCTCCGGAAGGGGCCACGCCAGAAATTTAATTAACTCATGGAAGCGGTCGTCCATATGCAAGTCCGACTCAGAGGCGTTTCTTAGCAGGATGCAGCTCACCCTCCATGCGACTCGCCCAATACCTCACGGCACTTCGCCCTTGATGCAAGCAATGTCTCCCTGTTGGTGAAATCCCAACGTGTTCCGTCACGGCAATGTTGGGGTGCGAGGGTCTATGGTCATATGACTACGGCCTTGGACGACATAAGTACACCCCCCCTCCCCCTCCGTCTCGATAGGGATGCGTGGTCTATGGTCCAATGTCTAAGGCAAGCAACAAATGAGTACGTCCCCCCCCTATAAATATATTATATTTATAGGTTGGGTTGGCGTCGGTTGGCAACGACGCTGTAAAACACGCTACTCGCTGCGTGAGCTAGACAACCCGGGTGCCGTTTGTTTTGTTATTTTGTTTTGGCGGTCACCAAAGCTGGCGGTCGAGTAGCTCATTTGTGCGGGGTGGAGAACCTTTGTTCCGCACAAGGGGAATGGTCGTTTTACGTAGTGTTAATATGGTAAGGCGTCCGCGAGGCAGTTACATAGTAAAACCCATTGCAGTCTCCGGAAATGGCCACACCAGAAATTAAATTAACTCATTGAAGCTGTCGTCCATATGCAAGTCCGCCTCAGAGGCGGTTCACAGCAGGATGCAGCTCACTGTCCATGCGACTCGCCCAATACCTCACGGCGTCTCGCGCTTGGTGCAAACAATGTCTGCCTGGTTGGTGAAAACCCAACGCGCTCCGTCCCGGCATTGTAGGGATGCGAGGGTCTATGGTCATACGACTACGGCCGTGCACAACAAAACCCCCCCCCCCCCCCCCCGCCTGCAGTTGAATCAGGTGTAGAACCGTTGGTGTCGCACCACGGAGTAGAGTATGGATCGGCAAAGTTAAAACCACGTAGTTTTGCCCCTGGCGTGCAGTAGATCGAAATGAGCGTGCTGACAGATGTTAGGCTACTGGAGAGTCAGGGTGATACTGTGTACACGAACGTTTGTTCTACCCCCGTTGGTGCTGTGGAAGCTCAAGTACTTGCAAGGTCTAATCGGAACGATCTTATGGTTGAGAACGTAACCATGACTGCTGCAGCTGCGCGGGCCCTTGGTGGGCGTCCATTCACCGTTGGGAAACCGTTTATGTGTTTTGATGTTAACCACGTAAACGTCTCGTGCGGCAACGTAAACATTTATTTGTGGAGCGAAATGGCTCGGCAACATGGTATCATCCTTCCGGGAGTTCTACAGGTGCGTTGTTGATGCGTCGAGGTGAGAGGCGTGCGATCTGGGATGGCGCGATGGACAACATCGCGCTCGAGGAGAACTATGGAGACGATACACAGAGAACTGGCTGGCCCCTACGAGGCGTCCATTGGCGGTTCGATTTATCTGATCATGTTCGTCGACATCGCCTGGAGGTGGATGCGGTCGTACGGCATGATAAGGAAGCCGGAGCCTACCATGTACGTCAAGCAATTCATCGTGACATGAACGCCATGGGGCAACCGCGCTGCTTCCGGACAGGCAATGTTAGGGAGGTTACAAGTCGTAGCTTCGTTGAAGTATGCGACTCTGCTGGGATCCGCCGTGAGTGTATGTCGGCAGGTAAGCCGCTCCAGAACGCAATTGTCGAGAGCACAATCTGGTAAGCGATAAAGGGTGGCCATGCGGGTCGTCGCGAGATTTTGGGGCTGTTCCCGGGCGTCTACCTCCCCTGGATCCCAACATCAGCCTCAACCACAACCGTCTGTATTTGGAGGCTGTCGTTTGGGCTACGGAATGTTTCAAACGCTGCGCGACCAAGGCCAACACCACATGACGGTCGCCGCAGGATGTGTTCTTCCCGTGATTTCCGGAGCTACAGGTGCGCCCGTTCTTCCAGGAAAGCATGATGCGGCTCTACTGCAGCACTAAGTTAAAATCGAAATGGGCGGCGTTTGTTTTCAACAACGGCTATAATCACCCCTCGTCCGTCGTGAAGGTGAACAAGGCTATATAAGGGCGGCGTCCGTTACACCAGCGACGTCGTATGGACTGTCCCCCGTAGGTTCGTGGCGCCTCTGCCGGTGCCGACGGTCGCCGGGGGCGAGTCTATGACACCGTGCCGGGAATTTCGGTGTTCAACATCAGCTACGTACCGCCGCCGCCGCTTCGCCGACCCATTGACCGTACCGCCGTCCCAGCCGCCACCGCTAGCGCCGGCAGTAGCGCTCCTGTCAGTGGCCGCCACTCTGCTGGAGCCGCATCGAATTTCCGGTCGTATCCTGTTCGAGGAGCGTCCAGTTCTCTATCATGCCGCACGTCCATCTCTCAGCCTCGCCGCAGCCTCCGACGTTGACAGAAAACATTGCGATCAAGGCCTTGGCCATTGCGTCGGGCAGCTGGTTTGGACAACACATCGCTGATATCGATTATCTCCACGCATGACGAGGTCGATGTAGATCGCCTCAATGCGCAGCCGGGTTTTGGGGGTTGCGCGCGACCGAGAATGTGTTGTTGGAGCCGTGAGGGGACACCACACGAACGGGGGCACGGGGAGATACAAGTGCGGTGGTAGCGATGCATACCAATCGTGAGGATATCGACATCACGCTGAGCGATCAGCGGCCGCCCTACAAGCCTCAGGATTTACCGCATTGCGACGCCTCTGACTTCAAAGTCCCACAGCGCCGCAATGAGGCCATGGCAATGGAGCACGCTCATCGTTCGGAGGGTTCGACGGCGCGGCAGTTATACTAATTGGTGGATGCGCGGGCTTTAGAACCGGTGTAGCAAATAATGGATCACTACATCAAATCAATGCGAGTTATTTATCGGATGGCTGATGAGTCCGGTTGGCCCATGAAAACTAAGGAGAGGCTAGTAGCGCGGGGTCATGCGCAGAAAGTTGACATTGCTCTGGGATAAATATGTGAACCTACTGTTGCTGTCTCGAGTGTCCCGTTATGGTCTGTAATGGCGTGCGAGATGGACCTTGACGTGTGCCACTTTGATATTGACCAAGCTTTCGTGCAGTCTGGCTGTGAGGAAAACGTATTCGTGCGTATGTCTGAGGGGTGCGGTAGATTGTCGGGGAAGATAACCACGCATCGGGGCAGTGGAATGCTCACCTTACTTAGTGCGTATTCGCATTAGGGTTTGTGCAATGTCTGGCTGATGCATGCGTGTTTCGTTTGATGAATGAGAGGAGAGTGGTGATGACTATATAAAGTAGTGCATGTGGATGATATGTTTGCGGTAGGGGAGTCGGCAACGTTTTACCTGTTTGTCAGGGACTTAGGCCGCATGGCCCAGTTACAAATCTGGGAGAGTTTCGATGGTTTTCGTGGTGTTTCTACGAGAGTGGGGTGCTGAATATTTGCCAGCAGACATTTGCTGAACAATGGGCGGAGGCAGACGGGATTGCGTTTGGTAAGAGTTTTTCGCTCCCTGTTGACACGAAACATGAGGAATTTGACTAGGATGAAGTGCCAGGGGACTAACCGTTTCGCGAGTTGGTTAGCTCACTGATGTGGCTTTCAACGCAGTAAGAATGACAGCTAGGTACTGCGGTGCTCCAAAGTTAGTGCACTGGGGGGCAGCACTTCGTATACTAGGGTATGTAAGAAGGGATACTTATTTCGGTTTTACGTTTCAGAGAGGTACGGAAGGGGAGCGGACCTTGCAGGTGTTTGCTGACGCATACTACGCAAGTGTACAAATTCGTTATTCCATACAAATAAGATCAACAAAATTCATCGCATGGCTACGGTGGAACTCGAAGGGTTCCGGCGATGTTGCCTGGGTCAGGAACTCCGCATGCTGAAAAGGGGACGGTACGTGTACAATCCATACATATGTCTTCCCAACCGGTTGCATGAGCGTCTCCACGGATCGTCATCTCAAAAGTAAGCAGGCCTCCTCCTGTTGTTACGTCAAAATAAACATATACCGGGTATCGTTCAGTGAATCACCCACTTAAAAAAATTGTGTCGACTTAGGACGCTCTAGCTAAGCAAGTATGACCGCAACGCACTGCGCATTCAAGCACGCACCAACTACCATCGGGGAGCCCAGGCGGCATGCTATCGCCCCTAAAGCCGAAATGCCGTAGATTTCCTCCGCCGAGGCTCCGTGGCAAGCGCGATAGCACAGCAGTCATTTACTGCAATAGAATAATCCTCCACCACCATAGGAACGTACATGAAACCGGCGAATGTGAAGAACCGCTAACACATGGTTCTTGTTTCATGATTGCCGTAACTCGTTGATATACACATCGTCTCAAGTGGTGAAACCAGACGTTAAGCAAATACTACCGTCTAACCGATCGAGATATTCGTGCAAAATAGTACAGCTGTATCTGCGAAAACGCGCAGCAGAACATAAAGACATGCAAAACTGTCATCAAGTTGAGGCCGATTCTTGTATTTGGTATATATTTCCATCGATGTTTTTCTTGCACCACAACAACCCTGACTAGTCTCCGCGCCGGTTCATCTAGGCTTGGTTGTTTCTCTATGGCCATTACAAGCATCGCGAATTATCTATCACACGCGAAAATCAATCCACCAACTTCTGTACGATATGCCTGGTGGTAGATAGCACACCCCGATTCTGACATTAAAACATTACATCGTCGTTCTGGATACGAAATGCATAATAACTATACACCCCATCGATCACTGCGGTAAAAGGCATTCTTACTTTTGGTTGTATTAATGTGAGATGATATTAGCCAACCACACCGCACCAGCTATGGTTGACATGGCAATCTCGGATCGCACGCCTCCCCAACTTGCCACGGTAAACTAACGTCGACCCCCCCCCCCGGTTTTATAGGTTGGGTTGGCGTCGGTTGGCAACGACGCTGTAAAACACGCCACTCGCTGCGTGAGCTAGACAACCAGGGTGCCGTTTTTTTTATTGTTGTTTTTTGGCGGTCACCAAAGCTGGCGGTCGAGTAGATCATTTGTGCGGGGTGGAGAACCTTTGTTCCGCACAAGGGGAATGGTCGTTTCACGTAGTGTTAATATGGTAAGGCGTCCGCGAGGCAGTTACATAGTAAAACCCATTGCTGTCTCCGGAAGTGGCCACACCAGAAATTAAATTAACTCATTGAAGCTGTCGTCCATATGCAAGTCCGCCTCAGAGGCGGTTCTTAGCAGGATGCAGCTCACCCTCCATGCGACTCGCCCAATACCCCACGGCGTTTCGCGCTTGGTGCAAGCAATGTCTGCCTGGTTGGTGAAAACCCAACGCGCTCCGTCCCGGCATTGTAGGGATGCGAGGGTCTATGGTCATATGACTACGGCCGTGCACAACATGGCACCCCCCCCCCCCCCCCCGGGTCGACGATATTCAGTCACTGTTGGCCTTCCTGCCCATTCGCTTACGCCTATGGTGGTATATTTATGCCGTGCGCCCAACCAGACTTCTTCAGCTCTGGTTTTATGCTAACGGTAGTTGTTATTCGATCTACGATGCACGTCACCCGAGTCTGGCAAACAAAAATCAAGCCAGTGGGCCGCGACATCAAGGACGCATTTGTTTCGGCTGTGATCTCCTGACGCCTTATCAACTACACCACGTGCCCCCTGCTGCTACAATTGATTTACACGCATGTGCTGTTCAGTTGCATCCTTATCTCCCCGCGCCCTTATTCCGATGCACGTTGACCCCTCGGGGCCTGTACATTAACTGGCCGTTGTCGGATAGATAAACTAGTCCACTACACTAGTTTTTTTTTAATACGTGGCTTAGTTTCCGGGGCCGGGCATACATGATACCCTACACAATGTAGAAAGGAGGCACCTCCATTTGACGCAGTATTGGGTATAAACTAACAGCTCAGTGAATAAGATCTCAGTCAACACCGCTCTTCGCGCGCCTTCACAAATGACATTCTGAAGGGCCTACTCGATATCTGAAAGCGATGTGTTTCCGATGTTGAAACCTAAGCAACAGCGTCGTCCTTCTCCCAGCCTTGCCATTTCATGATATCGCGGAACATCGGCCGATCCTGAGGCATGATAGCCCACGCGGCCCTCATTACTCGTTTTATATCGGAAGGAGTGTCCGAAGGTATTTCAAGTTGTTTTTCTTCGCAGGCGACGCGTACGTAAATGCCTTTTCCACTCGTTTCGTCCGCCCACGGGAGTTTCCTGGTGAACGCTTCCCAAACAACCACGCCAAAGCTGTACACGTCGCTTCGGTATGACGCACCTTTGCCATCAAAGACCTTCACGAGTCAAGATTAGAGGATGGGGATGGAGGGCAGGGCAGAGGGGGAACTATGCATCTGAGTCCGTTTATTCTTACCAGGGCTATTGCAAGCGTCAACGGAGCGCTAAACCACTTTATATGCGAGCAATACGAACTTCTCTTACACTACGTGAGTATGAAGGGAGAATATGGTGTAGTTATGACACTACCTGGCCTGCAGGTGCACTACTGCCATCATTAATCTGAATAGTTTCCACGTCTACTGTGCTATCCTAACAATAAGTCCACGAACGTGTTTGTTTACGTCGGCCGATTAATGCAAGGTCACGTGTAATGAAGACATATATCATAACTGTATTGCACGTAACCGATTTGCACAAAACAACAAGTTAACAGGCGAGCAAGCACTGGGGACCTTGTGGTAGTGTTATCTTGTTTTTCGTGTTTTTCAATTTACTGATGTTCATCATGAATTTATCAAAGAAGACATGTTTTCACCTCAGGCGCAGCCCATCGAAAGCTCATTCCTGTGGTTTGGCTCCCTTGGGTGGTGTAGGTGGCCACGCCCGTTGAGTCTAAGAGCTTCGGCCACTTGCAGGTGCCAAAGTCCCCGATCTGGTTTTGGGAGCAACAGGGTTGGATAAGAAACTCGGCAACGCAAGTTCGCTTGTATTCAGGAGCCGTGCAAACCCACGTCTCCAGAGTGGAGTCGGGTTATATAATACTAAAACGACATCCAAACAATCATGTCGGGGGTGTCACAGCCGTCTGAATACTCTGCTAATCGTTGACGTCTATAACCAACGAAATCGATATAGTTTGTGTCCAACTGGCTGTCAAGACCTCCCTAGTTGTGCTTCGACATGTTTCGACAGATGTTATTGTTGGCCAAAACGGAGAACAATCAACAAACAGTACGTGGACAGACGTAAACGCAAACAAAGGGTCCCGGGCAACCGTGGAATTTGCAAAGTGCTGTCGAGATCGATGACAGGATAAACTCCACTCGAGTTAAACGACCTCGGTGGTTGTGCTACAGACACACTGACGTTGGTCGTTTCGCTCCAGATACACTGAATGTTCCGTGTGATTCATTTAATCGATACCCTGGTATATCGTAACGTATCTATGGTTAAACAAAATTTGACAGATTCAGAGTTGGTTTAGGCAGAGGTTGGCGTCTTGTTTTACAACTAACTATTTGTAGGGGTTAGGAGTATTAATCCCCGAACAGTGGTATATATCCCGTTCCCTGGGTAAACTGGGACTTGCTCTCAACTTTAACCTTTTTGTGTAAACAAATAACGAGACAAAATCGAACTAGCCACAAAAATCAACAGTTTGGGTGCTGATGCGATGCCTTCCGAAGCCACATCGGCATGTACAACGAACAAAACAAATACCGCAAACTTTGTGTAAATAAACAAATATTGGAGCTCACCTTAGCTCTGCCATCTCCATCGAACAACACGTTAGCCGACTTCATGTCCCCATGCACTATCCCCTTACGATGCAAGAACGCCATTCCCGCGCATATGTCTCTGACAATACGGCGAGCGTTCTCTTTGGCCAGCGGCTCTTCGGCTTTGTTCAGCAACGCTCGCAAGTCCCCACCAGGGAGAAGACCCATGACGAGGATATAGCAATCTACTCGCGATGTGATCGCTCCGTAGACGTGTACCGTGTGAGGACTTCGTAGATGCAGCATTGTTTCCAATTCCTTCCAGAATGATTTACGGCGGCGGTTGTTGTGGGCCGCGTTCGGCGTCATCTGCTCGATGCCGACTGGAATTTCCCCTTCAAGGGTCCGGAAACTCCCAAACTCGTGTTTAACCTGAACCACCTGATACATGGGTCAGTGGTGGGCGTACGAGAGTAGTGAATCAAGAGGTGTTCCTTACGACGTCATTGTACTACAGCACGAGCCCACAATGACAACCTAACGGAATACTTGGCAACACGAAACAACGAAAGACGGAACTGACACTACGTAAGAGTACGGGGACGACCGTATCAGCCGTGTATATAGCGAGCAAACGATACTTGATATTTAGTTCGACTCGCGAAAGGAGATATTGATTTTTTCGGTACCGTCAAACTGTATTGTACCCTGTTCGGTGTTGTTTTCGAATAATGTCAATGACTCACCTTGGCTGCAGCGTTTCGACCGTTGTAGTCGGCCATGTACACTTTTCCAAACCCACCCTCCCCAATAAGGTCGTCTGTTATCGTCACATCGTCCTCGTGTATTTCAACCTCTTCCAGATTACGCTGGCGCCGTGCGCGTCGCGCCTCCAGCATCAACGCGGCCGCTGAATCCGGTTCCTGTCTCTATTGCGTTACATAAAAATGGATAGAGTGAACACGGGAGGTGAATGTGGACAGGCCGCTTCGCCCCTTGATCAGTCGCAACGTTTCACACCATATGAACAAAAAATATGCTAGACTTGTACGCGTATTCTGTCTCATGTGTGCACCGATATATAGTTTGGTGTATATATGCCAGGTATTTTTGAAGCCACCCTGCCCAGTAAGCTCGTATGTTACCGTCACCTCGCCCTCAGCATATTCGACCGCATGCCGATTACTCTGGCGGCGTGCGCGGCGCTCCTGCCGCATCAACGCAGCCGCTGAATCCGGTTCCTGCCTATTTTGTGTTACATGTGAATGGATAGAATGGACAAGGGGGGAGGATGTGGACACTCCGTGTCGCCCCTTTGGTCGTTCGTCAGTCGCAACTTGATATTCCCTATGAACAACAACCATCCCGGACACATGTATTAAGTTTCGTGCGTGCACCTATGTATAGTTTAGTGTAGACATATGCCAGGTATATACAATATACATAGGCACCGCATGGCGGCACGCGTATTTCGGGTTAGGGCAGGGCGAGAATTCGAATTGTCTAATTCAACCTGATGGTATGTGCGTACAACTCAAATGAGACACACCTACGTATCATACCTGGTGCGTGCATGTATACCGAAATTTGAGAGACTTCTATGAAAAGAACAACGTATCCAATTAATCCTAAGAATCGGTCTCCCCGGTAGATTAGTGGTCAGCTTCAAATGCTACTAGCATTGGTACCCGAGTTCAAATCCCACCGGGGAGATATTTGACTTTATTTGAAAACAATTAAAGGAACCGATTGCTGAGAGCGCCTTTGTGGCGGGGATAGGCAGAATCCGACGCAAGTGGACGAGAGGGAAGAAGGTGCTGAAATCTTCTCGCGATACAAATGCAAGGCACACACCGTGGAGGGGAGGGAGGAAAACAGCCTACGTAGTGACTCCTGACCTGAGTTACGACTACGTCAAGAGGGGGAGAGAAAAGAAGGGCGAATATTACAAATGGGATAGACAAACAAAATCAAACAAAAACTACTGTATTTATTTGCTTGTCTGTTTCGGAGGTCAGGGTTGGAGGTCGTGATCGAATGATGTGTCGATTCTGGAAATTCGGCCTGCTGAGTGTTGTGCGCCGAATCTGCAAAATTGTAATATATATTGAGTACAGTGATTAGTCGCCCACATATCCGTATTTTTGTCTCCATGTCCACCAACGATCGAGAGTAAATACGGTGGCTTTACGTTACTCTGGGACTGAAATCGTCTTAATTTCCGTGTATCCAACAAAACACAATATTAAATAGAAGCGAAGACTGTTGTCTACACATCGTTGGAAGCTGCGGCAGTAGGAAAACCTGGCGGCAGGTGGAATGTAAAGGAATTTAAGGACAACACTCTGTAACGTCGGTCGTTATAGCGGAGGATGACTTGTACATAAACGAACGGCACGGTGATACAGTATATGCGTTTAAAGTCGTATCACATACCGGTATATATGTACAGTACGCAAACAAGTTCGAACCTAAACTCAACGCGATATAGCTTCGAATATCTTACGCTCATGATCTCCTAAATACAATAAGGAGGACTGCATTTATGCTATAGAGTTCACAAATAAAATGGTGATTGCGTTGGAGGGTCGAACATACTGGAACCACGGATTCGATCACTTTGACTTAGGATTGGTATCCCGATATCACTCCTCTTTATCGCTGCCAACTCCTCGTGAACTCACGAGTAGGCCGCAAAGTGTTTGAGAGCACGCCAAGAACTACCCGGGCGACACCGACTCCTCAGACATACACGGCCCAGGCAGGCACGGCTGCCCCAGTTCCGGGGTCCCCCGCGAAGCTGATAGGTCAAAAGCAAGATCGAACTTTGGAGACCTTTTCGGATCCGCCTACTCCTTTGCAAGACCGATGGGGACCTATCTTTCGCGAGAGTGGAGGGAAGACCTTCTATGTGTCCACCACATCTTCCGCTATTCGGAGCATCGCATCGACCTGCGCAGGTACAGAGCCGGCTAGCAAGTCTCACGTGGGGTTTGCGTAGCAGCAAGCGTCGCCAACCATGAGTAAAGTGCCGAGCAAAGATGATACCCACTTGTTCGGGCTTCCCACAAGGATGCACCCCCCTCGAAGTACGCGTGGGGTTTGAACTATAAGACTCTTTTGAAACTCTGTTTTATGCGTCCTGCTTATCACGATGCGGTGGACCGCTGGGCGTGTACCTGGGCTGGTGTGCTTACCGCAGAACTGAATCTCAACTTTCAGATGTCATAACATCAAGCTGTTGCAACATGAGTTCGTAGTCCTACTTGGACTATTTATGGTGTTCCCGTGGCGTAGATGTGGGCCCTCCCTTTGTCTGCTGTGGTGCCCTGGGCTAAAGGATTGAGTGGTGCATTGTGGTGATGTGGAACTACTCGGGCGCACATGCCGTGATGTGTATTCGTTCTGCTGCTGACTGAAGAAGTCGATGCTGCACTTGGTATAAATAAACACACTCTTGGTGGTATTTGGTGTTTTCTATGTCATCTTGATCTGACTGAACATTTCGATCTTATGTATATTGGGGCGCAATGCTATCATTCTTGTTATATTATTACAGTATACTGTGCGCTCGTGCTCGGGGCGGTCTAGTTCAATTGCTACGATTAATTTACTGTGCTGGTGACCTGTGTGGTACCAGAACATTCTGTAGCTCTACTGCAGTACTGCTTGGGCGTTATGCTGTGCTCATAGCGCACACGCGGTGTGGCAGCGCACCCTTCGGCTGCATCCGGCTCTTCTTTGCCCTCAATAAACTCATCTTCATATAAAATAATCATTACTACTGTGTTCAGGCACCGTTGCTGCTGTCTTTGCGGCGGCACGCTGGGCGGTGCGGTGATATCGATATTAGTACGGAACACGCCCTGTGCATAGTTGGTCAGCTCGGCGGACTCGACTCTGTAGACGTTGGGCGTATATAGGTTGTTTACGTGCACAAACCCTGGTGTACATTTCGTAGCTGGGCTGACTCGATTATGTAGACACTGCACACGTGTACAACAAACACACTCTTGGGCGTCTCTACGTCACGTTGATATCACATGCCTCGGTCGACTTCACAGCCAACGTATTTTGGAAGGGTGTGGAGCTCTCGACCCCACAGCTATGCATACCGTTCTTGTACTGCGGACGTAGCGCCCTAGTGCTTGCAAATACAATGAACACGGGGAGACAATATTTTCCAAGAACGTGAGCGGCGGGTCCGGTGACTACACCCGCCTCAGGGATGCTGGGGCATGCCCCCTCGCCCCCACTCCCTGGTTTTTGGACTCGACCCTGCCGAGACTTCTGATTAACTTAATATATTGACCCTGTACGGGCGTACCTTTGGACGCATACGAGTCACCCTCAAACACAAACGCAACTAGGTAGCCTCAATATAAGTGTTCGGTGTATGCTCAGACACTAAACCAACTCGATATTCACTATTGATGTTAATCGTAATACCATTCTCGTATATATCCCCGAAGATGCGTTGCCGTTGTATGTGCTATAGTCCAGTTTTCTCGACGACCCTCCTGGATGCACAGCATCGCTGCGACGCTTGCTAAACTCGTTGCTTACTTTATGGGGGTGGGTATATTCCTGACTCCGTGTTGAACTAATTAATTCACCGCTGTGTAAACGTACGTTTCATATGTTCGTCGCACCTCTATGCAAAGTTGGTCACGAGGCCGCTGACCGGCATTGGAATATGTTTCCGTTTGAATGGAATTATATACCTGGTTTATCGCAGCGCTCTACCAGTAGGCGATCGCGATATTTCTATACATCGCAAATACATATTTATATCGTTACACTTTCACCCCCTCTCTCATATTGCGCTCTAGGTTATCGCCGACGTTAAGTGCCAACGCCTGAACCAATGGAGCTTGTTGCAAACGGGTCCTTGTTCTAGGAACAAGGTGACTCGGGTAGCAAAGATCGCTGGCAGAGCGGCTACCCAACTCCATATGACCTCTACAACCATTTAACCCCCCTATTTGCGACCCTCCTCCTGATATATTGTATTTGCTTTAAATATTTTACGGCGGCATCGACCTGTTGGTTTGTTATGCCCTTTTTGCTGTAGTTTTCAAAAGCGTGCACATTTTTGGGATCTGTCAACGAGCCTCATTGTCCATCTTGTTTAGTTTATATACCACGCAGACCGGGCGCATCCGATGTTTTTCCCCGGGCGCTGCGTCCGTCTGCAGGGCCGCAACAGCCCAGTACCTTGTGCGGCGTGCGTTGTTTCCCGTAGGTGCCAAAAACACTTAGTTTAGTTTAATACCTGACGTAAACGTATAGATACATGAATGCAGGCACGTTGTAACCATGCGTTGGCGGCGACAGAGGGACCTTCGGAGCAAGCAAAAACCGGTCGAGCAGATGCCGGGTTTGGCGCGTTGTTTTTGTTCAATTCGATGCGCATGGGCTACGACGTTTTGCTACATTAGAGTCGCAAGTCCAAACGTCCTCAGCGTCTTGTTTAATCGCCGGGAATTTGTCCCCCCGTGGTGGCGACAGAAAGCAACCCGGGCCTGTCAACGTCTGACTTAGGCACGTATAACAGCTACACTGCGAGCTTATTTGCTGCAGCAGAGCTGCTGAAAACCGCATTATATTAATCCATTTTGCAGCGGAGCATGCCTCCAACGGTTTGGCCGGGAGGGCGGTCGACGGGATCACGAACATTGGGGTTGTACACACGGCAGGTCCTACAGTCAAAGTATCTGATGTTCAACATTCGGTTTGGTAAGACGTTTCGTGTCTGTGGCAATGCAGAAGTAGCGTCGACGTAATTTGTCTATCGGGGGATTGGCGCGGTCAGGGCGGTATTGGCGTACCTATCGGGCTGCATGCTACGATCTAGGTGCACCAACAATTATTTATTATGAGCTCCTCAAATAAGGGGCTCCATACCTCGCCCGAATATTGATTTTGGATGCAAATACAAATTCTAACCGGTGACCAATGCCATGACTTACGTATACGATGACAATTCATGCCGCCTAAGAACGGACGTCCGTAACGATTGGGTGATAGAGCCCGATCAGTCATAAAACATTTCAGCCAAATAATGGTACCTCTATCGTAGCACGAGTCTTCTGAGGTACCGCATATAGGAGGGGCTTAAACACCGCTCACGCTTTCACTGTTGTTTCAGTTGAAGGCGTCTGGGCCAGTCTACTGCTCTCCGGAACCCGTATGGCGACCATTTTACAAGCCACTTTGCGAGCGACAGAGCTGCCGAGTCACTTCACGATGCACTAATTGTCGCGTGGGATGCTCCCTCTGCTAATTTCTAGCCGAGATGGCGGGAAACGTGATACTGAATATTGGAGGTTGGAAGACAGTGTCTGCGGCCATGCATTTCATCGGAGCGACTGTTAGTGGGGAAATGCACGGTATAGTACAGATAAAGCCGGCCGAGCTACCAATACGACGATACAAGCGAGCTACTTCTCTCGCCTGAGTTAGCGAATTATTCCGCACTTTGTGCTGAAAAGGATTGATCCAATATTTAGGACGTTTGGGTGAGACAACTTTCCACCTGACCAGTGGTCGCCTACAGAGACAAGGCAACATAACTATAAAGTATGGGCCGGACCACGGGCCAGAGCAGGAGGCATTCTCAAATCCAATACACGCAGTATATTATACACGGTAGGGAGACGACTACATTAGTTTTTAAATGGCGATTACATCGCGGGGTCCAAACTTATGGAATCACGGATTCGATCAGAATGACTAAGGATTGGTACGTCTCAGAGTTCACTCTTTTTCTCCGCTCCCGAAAATTCGTGAGCGGAGCTGGTCGCGAAAAGCTCGAGACCATCTCGCCTTTACGTAGTGTTCATAGGGTTTTGTACTCAGGTGATTATAATGTACTGACCGCACGATGGGTATTCGCCAGCCAAGCGTCCACTCAACCCGGGGGGTCATACCGGGCGAAGACCCTTTGCCGGTCCAGGAGGGCTCATCCGTTAAATACTTGCACCCAAAACCCCCATCGTAGGGATACATATTGATATAGTATTCAGGTTTGGTGGATAGGTACATGTGAATTGTAGGGTTTACATAGGAATTGCACACGGTCAGATGGCAAATGGAATAGTAATAAATGTTTGTCAAGCACTCAGGGATGATTAACGATTGATAGGTATATGTTAATTGTATGGTTTCATTCAAAACTACACGTTGTTAGATGGCAAATGCAACAGCAACAGTAATCATAATCATATTCATAATCATAATAAACATACTGTTACCAATACTACTTGGATTACTGAGAATGATAATGAAAACACTACTATGAAAAGCATATCGTAGACAATGGGAAACCCTGCATGACCCGACCATGATGCTGGGGATTTGTGGGTCAAAGGATGTTTCGTTTATATGGTAGTCGCTTTGGGTAGACATGTACAAACGTCTCCCATGTTTGAATGAGCATGAGTTCAACTTACACGAGATAGCAAAACACACAGACCGGTCCCAAACAAGCACCGGTGTCGCACGTTCAGTACTTCCGAACTTTTAGCAAAGATTCAATCCAGTTTGAGCGCTGATACCTAGCTGTACTGCATGCACGCTCTTCCTAGTGAGTTTGCAACCCGATCGTGTCTGCTTGTTGCGTCCCGCACCAGTGAAACATTTTTAAGTGGCTTCAACTTCTTTTGAACATTTAATACAAACATCACCAAAGACCAAATGTTTACACTGCATTGCAAGATGCAACCGCTACGTCTACTCCAAGATTTCCCCTCTTCGCGCACGGGCGGGTCGTTGGCGAGGTAGACAGCTGGAAAACAATGGTCAGGGGCAGTGAGAGCGACTATATTTGAAAATGACCAAACCTAACATTTTCCCTCTACTCGAGGCTGGAGCTTCCAGTACTAAGGCCGATTCGATAACCAAACGGTATGCCAACCGCCGGCTTTTTTTCATTCTTCATATGTTGATACATATCAAGTACAGCAGTAGATATCCCACAATGATGCCGTCATTGATAAGGCAAACCACTTTACTCAAATGGTTCCCATCGAAAACTCAATAGGGACGGTTTCGTATTGCATGCCCCAACCCGGCTTTAATGAGGTATGCGAGACATTACCCTGGAAAGGAGCAAGGTGAAGCGAAGATGGAAGCGATATTACGTATATGTAGCAGCAGCCGCCCGAGTGCTCTAAACAATACCAAGGCAACCATATTCGAGCCCGATGCGTACAAAGGCAAGCCAGTTGTGCTCATGCCGGGGTCCTAGACCCCAGCCTCGTGGAGGTAGTGTACTAAAACGGCTGTGACGTCTGTTCGCAGGAGACAGGTACGGTCGAATGCGCTGGAGGTATTAGCTAGCTGGGCAGAGAGCTTAAACGTTTGCATTAGATTGCCACGTTTAACAAGGTCTTTCATATCACAGATATATGTGGAACCACTCTCAACGGACCTCATTGGCTGACTTGCAGTAAACCAGTTGTGTGCGCAAGCGAATTCTGCCCCTTTGATACCATATTTAGCTCTATCCCGACTAACGCCCCGCCAGGTATATGGCTTTATACATGGATGGGAAAAAAAATAATACTGCTGATCCAACTGGCTTTTCCCATCGTTGCCTTGTTGCGGGGAACCCACTGTATACACGTGCGTTAACATACTTGCACAAAACATAGTTTTAGGATGTTTCAATAATAAACATCAGGTACAAGGCAAAATCATATCATTTTCTCGAGGCGGGACGCCAAGGGAATACGCAATAATACCTTGATGCTTTCTCCCTGGACAAGCAGACCCCTCAAGTCCCGCCCGGTCTTGTTCACATCGTGTCCAGTCTTCACTTGCAAGCCAAACTGGAGGTGCCGTGGTTTCGCCCGAACGTTCGGGCAGAAAACAATATGATTGTTGAACAAGCTGCACCACAAGTAGCTTAATATGATCGTTGGCGTTAGACGACAAACGTCACATTTTGCGCAACACGTGGTGCCACGAAGCTGCGAAACGCCGCCAGCACATAGTTACGTACAGTGTATCGCATTGCACGCGGATCCGGCATGCGCCCTATTATTCATCTGCTGCTGAACAAACTGTGCGTTGTCACTATGAATGGTGCAACCATGGTACTGCAAAGTTGGGTCTGTTAGGTCCAAACGCACGTTTCCTGACCTTTTGAACGGCACACGTCTGCGTATATTTCAACGCAGGCAACTCAGCACGTAGTCGATCAGCCATTGGGTAAATACACGATATAGCTATCATTTAAGTTGACTTCCTTTGCAATGAATGTAATTTTCCGTCCCACCTGTAACCGGGAAATGGCCCCGTCGATCACCGCTTCCGCCTCACTCTGGTGCCGCTTGAACATCGCCGACTTCAGAAGTTGAGGCAGTTTTCCTTTACCCCGATACGTTTTGATGATGTCCACTAGAGCAGAGAGGGCATGACGTACGTCCTCGACGAGGTCACGATGAGCCTTATCGTTTCCGTCTCCAACCTAAAGTGGATATTCAGTCGAGATCCGGGACATATCAGGTGTGGTTCAGTATGTGTTGTACGCTGACCTCTTTTGGCGAAGTAAGATTTACGCTACGCGTACCTTCATAACTATTAGAGCCATCCACGTTTGTAATCAGCGACTGGCTACTCATTTTCTGAGGGACTGTCAAAACGTTTAATGCTGATTGGGGCACAGGGAAAATATGAAAGCATGATTATATGTTATTTAAATAACAACCAAATTAGATATATCACGAAGTTCTGTCTGGAGCAAACACCTCTCCGATATCGAACCCGACATTGTGATTGTAACCGTAGGAGTCCTGAAACCCTGGAATTATTCAAGAGTAAGGTAAGATGTAACGTAACCCTGTTTAAGATCGAAGCCGATTTTAAACAAACACAAACACTATTTTACGTATAGGAAACCAAATACTGACAATAGGTGGACCAAGAACGGCAGACAAGTGGAGTCGGTGGATGTTAGCATTGAAGCTTGAATCCGTTGAACACTTCAGCTAGAATTGGCCGGCCTGAGTTCATAGGATTGGGATGTTCCCTTTGTTTTGCATAACACTTCTTCGACAATCTATTTGCGATCGACAGCACGGACACGTCAGGTGCCAACACGGTGCATTCGCGACTTATGGGAAGCTGGAACATCTGTCAGATATCAAGAAAATATGAAAACAAACAAATGTTCACGGCGTGAACTAAATTTGGCCGCTGTGTAATTCTAAGATAGGGGTGGCCGGTCACTTACTGCGTACCTCACATACTAACCTCAATATCACACCCAAACCATGGTTCCAAAGACGATTGTTTTGCGGATGTCCTAAGCGAGAAACAAAACAAAACAAAACTAAACACAACACATTCATGCCAATCCGGAGGATTCTCACACCAGGAGCTCAATCGGCCAGGAACAGTTTGACGACATATTGTAGCCCCTGCCATGGGACAAGTCGGCACAGTGTACAGTCGAACCATGAACGGTTCTTGGTAATATGGAGTCTGCTAGTAGTCCGGCTGGTGTATAGAAACGCGGGTGAAAACGCAATGCCCGGACAGGTCGTAGAAACACACATACTGCCGCGTGGGGTTCGTACGATGACGAGTTGTACCCTGCAAGTACGTGCTCCCTAATGTCTGCCTAATGATCAGAGCCTTTTCGGCGTCCATGACAGCTCGTGTGCCCCGTACGTTATTTGCTCGCTGCTGTAACTTCCCCTGGATTGGGGCTAGGGACGCAAGTAATCGAATATGATCGGGGGTGTTAAATGGTTATACTTACTGTATTGAAAGAACATCAGAGACTCGATCATGATTGGCCTACACAGAACACGGAGAATTACCTCATATATGCGCCGATATGATCTGTTCTGCGTTGGACACGTCTATCTAGTCCTGCAGGTTATGTATCAAACTCCCGCTCAGTTCCTGCTTTATTGCGAAATTAGACGATTACGACCTATGAACTGGACTAGGCTAAATGCTACCAAAGGCAACACTTCGATTTGTTTATCTCGACATTTTCGCGAATCCCATGCTACCGTCGTAAGACACACTCTGCGTAGTACAGACAAATTCGGGCGTAGAATCACATACCTCTGTGAGCAAACACAAAATCGGACGTAGAATCACATACCTCTGTGAGCACACTTGATGCGCTCTGAACCAAAATCATCAGCGTACGGCATCGCTTCACCATGGTGTCCGCGACCGCAAGTAGGTCCGAGCGGACGGTCACCATGTTCGTAATAATGACCACCTGAGAGACACCAGGAAATTGGGACAACCGCGCCAGCCCCTCCGCTGCTTCTATTACCGCACGAACAACACCGACATCATAACCCGGCTCACGGATACCATCCATTGGCATGGTCCCGCTGCCGCCTGACCATGGCACGTCGTACCCGTCCGCCTCGTCTTGAATTGCCGATAGCTGTGCATGCCTATTAGCCACGGGCGAAACTGACGGGTGTTGTCCATCGTGGCCACCGTCGACCTCACTTTCGCCAATGGTTTGTCCCGTCTTGCCGTTGAGCTGGAGCAACGCCACGTTTCCCTCGCCAGCAGCTGACACTTTGACAGTTGTGTCGAACGAAGGTAGAGCGAAGGGCTCTTTCACGGCGGACTTCGTTTCTACTTCTGGTGATGCCGGGACGTATGTGTTTTGCGGAGTATCTCTCGTCGTTGACGGCACTGCTTGACGTCGAGGTCCGATGGATTGCGTAACGGCATCTACGCCATGGTGCCTGAGCTTTCGGTGTCGTCTAACCCAACGGCATCCCAATGTCACCACCACACCAGTCAAGAGAGAAACACCGACAATTACGGATATCATCGTGGTGTTCCCACCTTTATCACCGGTCGTCGGGATGGGCGCAGAGGTTGGCATGGGTATCGGTGTGTCGAGACCCGGCGTGGATGTTGGCATTGCCTCTGACGGTTGAGCAGGAGGTTGCGTCGGGCCCAATAAAGGTGACGGCGCAGACGATGGGGGTACCGACGTAGTGATTCCAGCAAACGTCGGCACCGGCGTAGGTACGGCGCTTGGTAAGGCGGTCGTGTTCAACAGAACGGCAGCGAAATCAAACGAACCATCAGCATTGTCACTGGCCCACGCCCCCGATGATGATCCGGCTAGTAAAAAAAACGATTTCGTCGAATCTGAAGCAAACGCTACCCCCAAATCATCACCGGTTGACCCATTCTGTAGGATAAGAACAGCAGCGATCCGGGGTCACAACATATGTTAAAACATGTCTGAACGCGTGCGTGGGAATGCTTACCGTCTACAAAAAGCAAGCTACTAAGTGCACAACGCCCTTACAGATGTTTCCATAGGTGTGTCATCGTACATGACGTGTACGAACAGTATGAATCACCTGCCAACGCCAAAGCTCGACTCCGCTCTTGTCCAGCTTTACAGCGGCGAAGTCAACGCCGCCAGAGCTATCGCTGTCCCACACCCCACGGGTATACCCAGCGAGGATCACCGACCCGTCTTCGTCTTCGAAAAGTGCGGAGAAACGGTCTTCTTCAGCCGTACCATTCTGGGGTATACAAAACATGGACGACACATTTATCAATTTAGTTAGAATTATAAAGTGATCGAATCGGTTGAACATGCTTGCTGCGTGTCTACTGCGTGGTGGGGTACAAACCCTCCGAACAGAAGTTTCGGGGCGGACATGTGGTAAAAACTCTGATCACGAGGTAGGCGTATGTGGAACGGTTGGTTGCTATTCGAGACCTATATCAAACACTTGCTGGATAAACCCAGCTGGGGGCACAAACACTCCCACGCTGGATGAAAGCACACAGCTCTGATGTGTTGAGTTGGCTCAGGCGCGGCAGCAAGGTTGGGTTGTGGTCGTGTCGTGCCCATGACCAACACGACCAAACCAGTGTACGGTGAATTGGGTTGTGGGTCGGAGGTGTTTGGATTGGGGTTAGTCTGTCCTCGGGTTGAAGTGCGGTGGCACGAGTTGTGTTAGAGGGTTGAGACAAGCTCACTAGCAATACGACAAAAATAACAACACAGGTTGGATTGGGTTGAGTAGGTGGTGGTTGGAGTTGTGTTGGGTTAGATTTACGTTGTTCACCCAAACAACATCGCAATTCACATATACATTCAGTTAGTGTGCATTCTACGAGGTTGGATTGCGTAGGTGGTTGGATTCGGTGGGTTTTGGGTTAGGAGAAGTGCTACGATAGGGGAGTATCCCAATTTTCACAACCACGTTTACGCCACTCGGACGAGTGGCTTTGCAACTCACTCAAACTTTGAAATGAAATTGACCTGTGGCCGCAGAGTAACAAACAATCCCATGGCAGTTCAATTCGCGAAACAACAATATACTAAAAAGCTTGACATCGCAACGAAATATTTAGTCACTCGGCCGAGTGGCTATGGTCGGCTGAAAATATAGGACTTGAAAGCGACCCCCCCTACCGTAGCACCAGTCTTAGGTTTGATTTAATTTGGGTTGAGTTGTGTTGTGTTGTGTTGTGTCGTGTTCTGTAGCAATATTTTTTGGTTATGTTGTGTTATGCGTTGTACTGGGTCGTGTTGAGTCGCTTTGGTTTGGGTTGTGTTGGATCCAAGCTTTCGTTTTTTTTTGTTCGAGTTTGAGTATGTGGATGTTGGGCTTGGATCCGTTTGGCGTGCGGTTGAGCCGTTTCGGTTGGCTTATGTATCGTATTCACACAACAAAATCCAATATTGTTTTTCAAAAAGGAGTGTGGAGATTGGGTTTGCCAGGTGATTGGTGGGGCTGTAGCAGCACGGGTTGGGTCTCCTTACTTTAGGATGTACAAGGATTCTGAGGCTACGCACGTCACTGTAGGAACATCAATGCAGGAACGGCAGCACATTTCGGCCTCACGCGGCACACTGATAAACGTTCCCTGCGCACACACACATCAACGTAGGCGCATGCTACGGTAGATGTAGGATTTTCCGATTGTAACTTTTTCTGAATAACTGGGCTCCTTCACCCAAACTCGTCGGAATTTCAGTTATTCTGTTGAGAAATATGTTTTCTTTATTTACTTAAGGCATTGGGTTTGTTCATCGAGTACACGCATGTAGCAGTTTTAGTTTCCCCCCAAAATCAGTGTTTCGGGGGAGGCATAGACCTTACTCAAATGACCAGCCCCATAACGAAGCATGGTGCACGTCCATCGTAGCATGCGTCCACAGTGAAAAGTCAAAACTGCCAACAATTTACAACAACAGGGAACGATGTCAATACGAACGGTCTGTTTGCATAAAGTTTGAATACCAATGGTATCCGGCGCAATCAAAAGCAGTACAGCTTTCCACGAACACGATGCTTCAAAACAATGATAACAACTTTCGGAGTCAAGGGGCACCTTCGGGCAAACAATAAAAGAGCACTGGAAAAACAAAACCCGTCGTGTTTTTCGTTTCAATAATATTTTTGGAATAATTTTTACGTTTACATGACTCGCTACCGGAAAAGATATTTCTCTAGCTATAATCCTCATATCTACTCATTGGTATTTACCTAGAGAGCGCAGGTTATGGGCAACATGTTTGTCTCAGAAGCCGGACCAACCCGACGCCCTTTTCGTCGCGGAAACTAATACTCTCACTCATTGTGATGTAACTCATATGTTGGCCTTCTCTTGCACATCGAAAGACCTCATCACCTCCTGAAAACCATACCGAACAAGCTATGTGTTGGTCGAGAGGATATATTATCGTTTAAATGGAGCTATGCCGTGGTCAGTACCGATTAATTATATGGCTGTACCTGAAATGGTATTGCTGCTGAAAACCAGACGAAACCTACTGTATATTTGTTTAGAATAATTAAGTACTTATATTTCTAAAAAGTGTTTTGGGACGATGTTAGGCAATAATGGGATCGAGAAAACCTCAGCAGGATGTTGAATTCGTAGCGGCAAGATTCGTAATGCTCGACAGAAATCGATGGACTAAACAAAAGGCTGGGCCATGACCTGTCAATGGGGCGCGCTCGTGTGGGACACACCAAAGGATCAGAGTGTTCACACAACGAACGGTTATTTGTGAAGGGCGCTTGCAAGGCATTTGGAATTCAAAAACTTTCCCCGCTGGGGTGTACAAAACAGACGACACAACGTATCGATCGATGCCTTTTGGACATCCGTGAAACTATTTATGTTAGTGTTTGCGACAAGAGCGTGCGA
The DNA here is from genome assembly GCA_008828725.1 of Saccharina japonica. Lineage (NCBI taxonomy): Eukaryota > Phaeophyceae > Laminariales > Laminariaceae > Saccharina > Saccharina japonica. Next base: position 140,661 of record MEHQ01001298.1, on the reverse strand, counting down.
CGCCGCTGGCATGCTCTTGCCTTTTACAGCTTGGATCCACGTGGTATATTCGATGCCACCAACTATAGTCTATGTCCTTGCCCGTCATCAAGCGGATAGGCGGTGGACTGATTATATGTCGAGATTGAAAGCCTATCGTCGCATCATATAGATTTTAGGGCATTAGCCAAAAATAGGTATACCTACGAGCTGATTCCAGGAAAAAGCGTAACATTCTACCCTAGGGAATAAAACAATGAATACACTGAAACTCGCAACACAAAGCATATCCACGAGACCGCATCAACAAGGCGAACACATCGGTGAAGCTGGTTTTGGCGTCCGAGCTGTAGTTCGTGAGATGTGGGAATTGTTCGTATTACTTGGGAAGGCGTTGTTGTATAGGGATATAAGCTGAAAATACTAAAATCCATATGATTCTTTGCTCGGCCATAATTCGGCCAATACGTGGAATAATTAGACGCTAGACGTGTTGATTTTATCGCATCAACAAGGGGAAGACGTCGATGACACTTGCTTTGTTATGTGATCCGTTTAAGTGTGTACAAGTGTGTTATAATAAACGCCTGCTAAAGTACTAGAACAATGTACCGAGCTCTTTGGAAACCCTAGGGGGACTATTTACTTTCACGGAAATCACTTTAGCGCCCGGATCCAAGAAGAGTTGGAAGACGACATTTGGCAGGGTTGTTCTTCACGAGCATACGAAAAAACGTATTGATGGCCTTTTTTATTTTCGTTTTCGTTCGTCGGTAATTTTGGGTCAAAGTTGCCGAAAAATAAAAAAACACGTTAAAATGTACCTCATTCACCAAAAAAGCATTTTTTCAAAAAGACCATCAATACGTTTTTTCGTATGGTCATGAAGGACAACCCTGCCAAATTTCGTTTTCCAAATCGTTTTCCTTTAGGGCGCAGAAGTCTGAAGACGTAATGTTCCTGCTCTTGCTGGAACCAGCTCGTACGTATTTTGAGCGATTTATAGGTACACTGTGTAATGTACACCGGAAACGGCTTCCTGGCCCGCCTGATATTCGGCCTGCGCTCCATTGTACCTACAAATGGCTCAAAGAGCGCAGGTACACAAATTATCGGCTACTCATTCCACCTATTACCTTTTTTTGGTTTCAAGGGTACCTATAAATGCCTCGAGCGATAACGTTTCGGCAACTGAAGTATAGACAGACGGTCACACCAGATGCCGGGGCTGTCAACCACCCGACCGCACCTGTCAGCCAAATGTGATCTTAGTCGTTTGGGCCACATGCCTTTAATAGGTGTGATCGAGATGGGGAGAAACACCAATTACGAGTGTTTACATGCCATTAAACTGAAAGTACAATACACATACTGTAGTGCAGTATATAGTAGGAGCAACGTTGGTGTATATACGTGTACAGAGTAATATCATACGGTTAAGGGGGTCTGAGTTACACAGTCGTTGGGGCGGTCCGGCACAACACTCCATAGCAAACATGGGTGAGTATTTACGAGGAAGACAGGTACGGTCGGCTGGTTGACAGTCCCGGCATCTGGTGTGGCCGTCTCTCTATATTTCAGTTGCCAAAAAGTGATCGTTCGAGCCATTTATAGGTACACTTGAAGCCAAAAATAGGCGATACATAAAATTGAGTAGCCGAAAATAGGTGTACCTACTTACTACGCACTTTCAGCCATTTGCAGGGACAATGGAGCGCAGGCCCGATATCAGGCACAAGGATGGAGCGAAGAAACGAAAAAACAACACAGTAACAAGAACGGGGGGCATACAGAAGGCGAGTACGGGGGTATTTACGCTAGCCACTTCTGTACTGGACAAGCACGCATCACGTGGATGAATGCCATAGCCAGTCGTCAGGCGTTTGGGAAACCCCGCCCCCCACCCCGGCCCTAAGGTGCTTTGTCCGTATCGCTTGGGATTTGGGAGTCCGCTGTTGTTGTCGTTGAAACTACTGCAGTAGAAATGACGCAACAAAGGTCGAAGACCCTTCTTGTGCCGCTTGTTAATAAAAAAGAGTTACGTACGAGTTCTGGTAGGAGTATGTCGGTAGGTAAGGTGCCAGATCGTAGCATTGCGCTATAGGCACAACATCCTGTGCTTGCCGTGGATTCGTCTGATTTGAGGGTTCTGGTTACCAGTAAGAGTTTAGCCTTTGCTCCCCGTAGAGGGCAAAAGACGAATGCCGCTAGTTTAACTGTTGTTGAACTGAGCACAGGATCAAAACGTCGTGCGATCTATCGTAGTGCGGCAGAAGGATCGGAAAATATGCGTATCCACAGTAATACAGAAATAAGAAGCGAAGGTCATCTTATTACTTGTATGATATAATATACAATGCCTTGGTTCTGCTCGTCGCTGTCCAGGAAAAACAAATATGTGTCTCTCTTTTTTGCATCTTATCAATCTCATTACCGGCCTCGTTGTCCCAGAGTTGACCGTAGATGCAGCAAACGATGTTACGTGCTCTTCCATATTAGTCATGAAACGCCATCAAACTTTGCCTAAGGCTATTATTGCCCCTCTCTCTTCATCGTGCATGTCTCTGATTGCAGCTAAGTGTCTACCGCTCGAAGTCAAGGATTTAGTGATGTTGTCTATCACGTTAGGGGATATTATTTTTCATACCATCACTTGGGGCAAACTACATAAAGATGTATAATTTACTGTTGAGTCCAGCGTACGTCACGCAGGATGAATATAATAATTCCGGGTCGGCCTCGGTATCGGAATCTCGGCAGCTCCATTTGGCCAGGGTTTTTTCATTCCTTCGAGCGGTCTCTTCGAGGATCGGTTCCAACTCCCCTAACCCTTCGTTCCCCCCGCTAGCCTCGCCGCGAAGGCGTTCGTGGGCAGAGAGAGAGAAGAGAGAAGTAGGCACACTAATAGATTTTTGGTGGCATGACGATAATTTATTTGAATCTTGCCGGGGGGGGGTGGGAGTGCGCAACTACAAAGGGGTTCCTTGTAAAATGTGTGCAGTAGTATTATATAGGAGTCACATTTTGTCAGCCCTTTGCATCGTCTGCTTCGAAGAGTCGAGGTCTATGTTGCTTCGCAGGACATCTCATCGAGTGAGCGTTTACGGTGTAGGTGCTCTCTACATTTTACAGTGTTGCTCTGGCGAGAAGATCGACTTCATCGCTCCTCCCCTGTGAATCATGAACGCGAGCGGGATGATGTCAAGCTTCTTCGTTCAATTTTCCGCTCTTTAAAGGACAGGTTGCTGCAGAAAACCGGCAAAATCAATCGATAGTAGCATCTCACTTTGTCCCAAAGACTCGGATTTCATCTTTGAAAAATGGTTCTCGTAGGTACATTCAGAACTACACCAAGTTACAGTAGAATCACGAGGAGAATGCACACCTTTGGCAAATCAACGATAAAAAGCTAAACTTTTTTATGTTGTCCCTGGTGCCTGGTATTGGGCAAACTGGGAGATACGTATAGAGAAGAACGACATGAAGAAAGAGAAAATGGAACAATTTGTCCGCACATAAACAAATTATTCCCTTTATATTTATGACCCAGGAAATAACTACGTACCAGGTCGTATTGGGAAAATGTAAATTGAAGACACAAACGAATGTATATCGCACCAGTTGTACACTCTAAAAGCTATATATTAGATATGTGAAGTGTGTTTTGTGGTGCCGTATGGCACGTCGAACTACATGTTTGCCTATCGTCCAGAAAAGACGGATCACGAAGACATTTCAAAATTCACAACTGACGTGTCTCTTAGTTTACGATAGTACCAGGGCTTGTCATGGGCCGACGTTGATGGGCCGGCCAGGGGTTGGGCCGGCCGGGCCGGGCCCCGCCCGGCCCGGCCCAACAAATTTTAGCTTGGTGGGCCGCGGCCCGGCCCGGCCCTTCAAATTTCCAGACTATGGGCCGCGGCCCGCCCCGGTCCATCAAATTTGAGTTTAGTGGGCCGCGGCCCGGCCCGGCCCGTCAGATTTCCAGAGTATGGGCCGCGGCCCGGCTTTGCACATCAAATTTTCAGAGGGTTGCCGTGGCCCGGCCCAGCCCATCACATGTTCAAACATTCACGGCCCGGCCCGGCCCGGCCCGGGCCATCGTTTTTCCAGAAGTCTCGGCCCGGATCGGCCCGGCCCATCACATGGCAGCGAGGCCCATGTGAAACGGGCTCTATATGGGCCGGACAGACAATTTTTATGGGCCGGCCCGTGGATTTGACGGGCCGGCCCATGGCCCGGCCCATGTTTTGTCCCGTACAAAAAGGTGCATGAGTGTACGCTGACGTGAGTTCCGTACAATTAATTGTAGAATTGTTTCTTGTATTTTCGTATTTTCACGTCTGGATTTGAAGGGACAGCTGTTTTCGGCCAATGAGACACGCTAACCAGTACCTACTACGAGTACTCACACAATTCTTCTCCGTCAACGACTTTATACAATGGCTTTAGTCCCGACTGGGGACCATCACCTCCTCGTGCTGCTGCAAAACACCCGCAGCAGCAGCAACAGCAGCAGCACTTGCTGCTGCAACACCCAGTACTACTGCTGCAATACATTCGGCTGCCGCGGGATGAAGCAGGGCAAGAGCCTCATGCGGCCTGTATCGCAGAGACGGCGATAAGTGTCGTCCGTACACCCACTACGGTACCAAGGTTTTCATCCCACATTTGCACAAGGCATCATAGTACCCGAGGCGATGTGCCAGTGATGTATCGTACGAACGTAGCTGGTGTTGGCGGACAGCAACCCAAGTACCCCTAAAATCTCGTAGCTGTAGCAGAATGATACCACTTATCATAGACCGCGGCCTGGGCGGGTCCGTCAAAACACATGTGCCACCTCATGGGCACAGTGGAGGCCGTAGTAGCAGTATCGCTAGCACACCATATATCATGGGCAGTGGTCCCGGCCGGCTCGTCAAAACACATGGGCCGCTTCATGGGCCGGGCGGAGCGACCCATGTAGAGCCCACATATCATGGCCTGCGGCCAGGCCCGGCCCATCAGTTTTTACAGAGAATGGGCCGCGGCCCGACCCGGCCCATCACATTTTCAGAGGATGGGCCGCGGCCCGGCCCGGTCCATCACATTTTCAAGGGATGGGCCGCGGCCCGGCCCAGCCCATCACATTTCCAAATGTTGGCGGCCCAGCCCCGCCCGGCCAATCGATTTATCAAAAGCCTCGGCCCCGCCCGGCCCGGCCCGGACAAACGCCCCATGACAAGCTCTGTATAAAACGGTGAGCTAGGCCGCCGCTTTTTGTTACATATTATAAGTACGACGATATACTTACTGGGGTACAGCACGCTCAAGGTCAAATGCAACACGGAGACTGTACGAGTACGAGTATAGTGAACTACGCTACGACCTCTATTTTGTAAACGCATACTGATATGCCGCATATTTCCTGGGTACGACCTGCGAACTGACGGAACCTGTACCATTAATCTTAATATACTACTGCTGTAGATGTTCGTACTACAGTCAGTTGTGCTGCTGCCTGTCGCAAGACTATTTATAGGGTATCTCGCTGCTCCTATCTCGCTGCTCCTGCAGCCATACTCGCGTTTTTATTTCGAATGCATCTGTTCCTACTCGTTCGTTCCGTTCCGGAACTCAGTTTCCTTCTACAATTGCCCCGTAACAAACATCCCGTTGTTTGTGTGTGCACCCCCCCCCCCTTTAGTTATTCAAAAGCCTGGTGAATATTTGTACTCGTTGCCCTTTAAACAACATATGTTCTCTTAGACAACAATCTTCTTTGGTTGTTACTTCAACGAAATATGCTTACTGTAGTGTCGTGTGGAAATTGCCAACGAGGAAGGGCGGGGGGGGGTGTACTTCATATTCATACATGGCCATTGTCGTACGACCATAGACCCTCGCATCCCTACAATGTGGGGACGGAGCATGTCGGGTTTTCACCGACCAAGCAGACATTGCTAGCACCAAGCGCGAAGCGCCGTGAGGTGTTGGGCGAGTCGCATGGAGGGTGAGCTGCATCCTACTATGAACCGGTCTTGAGGCGGACTTGCATATGGATGAGAGCTTCAAGGAACTGATATTATTTATGGTGTGGCCAATTCCTGAGACAGCAATGGGAGCACTATGTAACTGCCTCGCGGGTGCCATGCCATAAACACACTACGTGATACCATCATTCCCCTTGTGCGGAGCAAAGGCTCTCCACCCCGCACAAATTATATAACTCGACCGCCAGCTTTGGTGACCGCGAAAACGAAAACAAAAAAGTGGTACCCTGGTTGTCTAGCTCACGCAGTGAGAGGCGTGTTTTACGGCATCGTTGCCAATCGACGCCAACCCCACCTATACATATATTCAGAGAGGTCTGCTTTGCTCTTTCCCCCCCCCGCCTGCATACGCCTCGCTTACGCCTTGATATAGCTCAAAAGGGGAGAGGGGGAAGGGGCTGCATTGCTCTTATCCCCTCGCGCGTATTAACGATTTTCCCGAAACACGTACACGGAAACGCGGTCGACTTGTCTACCGGTCGCGCTCCGCGACACGAATGACTCCCTTCACAAGGCCTCGACTTCCTTCGCTGTTTTACTATTTCCATCCTCATCTAGTCCCTTGACCCGGTTATCCCTCTACCTATCTCGCCCCTTCTTCGAGACCCTCTGACGCCCATACTGGATATTCCATATATTCTTTAACGTGCACCATAAAAGCGTCCGAAGACCACCTTCTTTTGTTTTGATCACTAACTCTGGCACTCGTTTAGCAGCGAGCCTTGAGCCCCCGCCAAACTCTCTGAGTCTACCTCGCCCTCACCCGCCTCTCCTCTATCCTCCATTTCCCCTCTACGTCAGCAAAACCACTCTATAAATGTTGGGTTGCCTGCCACCTGGACCATACCCTCCATTCGTCTGCCCCCAAGAACGACCGTAAAAGGACATCTCCTGTTAACTCTCCTCTAGCGTACATGCTAAACAGCTCCACCGACAGACCTACTACCCTCCTCCCCCCTGCCGCTTGTTTCCTTACTACAACAGCTCCATTTCTTCCGTAGTCGACAACCTGCCTTTTCTCCTGAATCACACCTCTACTTTGTCTGCCTCCTGCCTCCTGCACTCCCCTAACTGCTCGAAATTCCTGAAAAATGCCACATCTGCCACCCGCAAACAATGAATGCTCTGAAACTCCACCTATTCTCCCGCGAAACATTCCGATGCCCGCAGCATCATAAAATATGACAACGCCAAGCATATACAAATTATCCTCCCACCGCCCCCTCAGAATGGGACACTCTCCTTCATTTTAGTCAGTATACCCCCACGTAAACGGCCGCCACACCCTCTGCTGGAAACCCTTCTCTACATGTACCTATCATTTTCTTGTTTCACCGATTGCATCAACGGGTTACTCGAAGGTAGTGACAGCCCGACGTTCTTCTCGTGCTGAACATCAATCGCCACCAACTTCCCCGCAGTTGTCGTCTGCTTGTTTCCCTTTTCCGCCCAACATGACCTCATATACTCCGTCTATTCCGCTACCAGCGCCATATCCACCAACTATTTGTGTAACTAGCACCCTTTGCCGAGAAACGACCCCAATCTAACCCGCAACCTCTAACTTTCCTCGTAAGCCTTTCGAGTCTAAGCAAAACAGTTATCTGAAGGCGTACGGGTACTCTCGGGCAAAAAGTTAGGACGAAAAAATGGCTTTTCTCTCGTCCCCCAGTTCCCGTACCTGCCAAGCGATTTCGGGGCATTCTGCGTTTTGTTTCTCGGGGGTTTATTTTCTTTTTCACCTTGTCAGTCCATCTGCCAGCCGGGTGCCTACGCTGCGTACATGCCTTGCGTCAAAACAATATCCCTCCTTTGCTTCCAATGCCCCCATCATGAACATCGGCGCTCACACTCTTGCCGGCTTCCTCGCCCCTTCTCAGCGCCTGATTAACCAGGCTACGGCTGCCTCCTTGTAGCTCACATGATAACTGCTTCCCTCTTCCCTGCCGATCTCTCTCCCCTCAGATATTTTATCACGAATGCCGCCATGCCTATTATGGCCATCACCCCCACCAGGTTTATCGAAAAATAATGGTTCGCCACCTGACGCGTGAACGTTCGTCTCTGGACTTCCTCCTGAAAATCAAAACTCCAGTACACTCCCGTCTTCATGCGCAGCCCACGTAGCGCTGTCAAAGATGCACCCGAAAACCATGTCATACTCCGCAGCTGCTAGAACAAACTGGAAGACGGACTTTTTTGTGCTCTCTCCTAAAACAATCTTCACTACCCCACATCTGCTATAAAACCACGCTTCAACCGTAAATCCCGTTTCGATTTGGCCTGCTTGCTGTACCTGCCCCACACCGCCCCCCCCCCCCCTTGCCCGCTCCATCAAGAATATGCAGATGAGAAAAATGCAGAAGTCGACGGACGAAATACCGATCGGGCCGGATTACAAATTATGCGTGGTGCAACTTCCCCGCTAGTAGTAATACTAATAATTTATTCACCGTTACCGTCTTCCGCCCCACCGCCCACTGTTCTATTTGCGCGCGCAAATGTCCAACTTCGCGTGACTGCAGTGCAATGGGCATGCTCTCTGTATTAATATCGTACCCTAACACCACCTACTGCGTTGCCCAGCCCTTCACCGTTTTGTGCGATAGCTACTGTTCCTCTCCCTTGCGCACGTCGCCCTTATCATGAAAAAGTATTCGACTCTAACGATCGTGACATGACAAACACCCCCCCTTTTCCCACTTTACCTCTTTCGAGATAGTATCACCCCTAAAAAACGCCACGAACGCTGGGTCGTTCGCCCCGCCAGCTTTCTCCGGTCGCGTTACACATACTCCCGGCCAAACGACTATCGGCCGCCCCGTACTCGGTGCTGTCGTTACGTGCTCTACCGCTCTGTCCCTCGCCTTCGAGAATAACGTTGATGCTATAGTTGTGTTACACTTTGCATACCTCATCGCCACTCTGTCCCCGAGCTTGACCCTTAAACCGACAACCCTCAGACAAAAACCTCGTGCATCACGCCCACCAGTGCACACGCTGGAATCTCATCCAAGTATGTTGTCGCATTCACACCACCCCCCTGTTTCGGTCCCTGTGCTCAAAGGTCATGTCGTGGATATGTCTGACCTTCTCGCGCTTCTCTACCACACATACTGATGACACCCGCAACCTCGGAATATACCCTGCTGATCCCTTTGGGAAAACAATTTGTCTACGCCATGCCACGCCTACCACCTGATGTTTCCACACTGATCCGTCAACCTTACTTGCACTCGAATGGTTCCGCTAAAGAAGCCTCTCCATGAGGTCTCCACCTGGCATCACGGCGACTGGAGCCCCAACTCCCGCGATACGTTTCAAGCGATAATTTATGGAAATTAATCACGAAGAACGCTTCTACGCGTTCCGGTTCCATATGGGGTGCGGACAACAACCCACCTACCCCTCGCACCACTTGGGCTACGCCCCGCTCCACTTCTAAAACCACGCCCCCCCGACCCAGATTGCTCACGACAAACCGAAACCGGTGGTTGAGGCCAAAACCTCTACCCTAGCTTATTCGCGATAAGAACAAATCGGCGGTTGAGGCTAAAACCTGCATTGACCGTTCGGCCTTATCCACACCTCCTTTCTGCCTATTTTACCACTAATTGTGCTACCTGCCAACGCCCTCGCTCCTGTACGCGTTTGCTCGTCATCGCACCTTTTTTAATGAAAACGCCGACCCTTGAGCACCCCTCGCCCCCCCCCCTCCGGCTCAGCGCCCAACGCGAGATCCCTGCTATTTCCATCGTCGTGAACACTTCGGTACTGCTACGGGCTGCTATTCTGGTCAGCTCCACCGTGGTGCGGAGCCTGTGACTTAATTTTCTCGTTGTCCTGTCCACGCCTTGCCCCTATCTCCCTCCCTCATGCGTTTTCCCATCTCCATGCCTTTTCGCAGCCAGAACGCGCCGCTTGAACACTTGCGGGTGGCTTTACACACGGCTTCCCATTATATGGCTCGTGTAGACACGCGCGAACATTGAAGCATGCGTAGCAACCACCAACCCCCACCCCCCCTTCGCGCTTCCTCATCTCCGTTTTTTGTCTGCCCCTACTCCACACCCGCCCCCCCCTGCCCCCAAGTCCGCCCACCCCCTCCGCCCCCGCCCCCAATGCCGTCTTAACGCTCGTAGCGGGGATCCCCCCACCCTTATCCTCCCCCGGCCCCCTCCTCCCGCCCGACATGTACATTAGACGGACGGGTGCCATCGAGATCCACGTGTACGTCCGGTCAAACAGAGGCAGCGGCATCGGGCCCATATCACTCGGTCCCTGGACCGAATTTCTTGGTTCCTGTTGCAATATAAGGACCCTCGAGATCACCTCTTTCGCCTGCTCCTGCAGGTCCTCGTTGAAGAAGTCGAGTCGGTGCCGTCCACCGCGTACTGCGCGAGCGTGCTTATTTGTAAAAGCAGCGCTTCCACCCTGTGGTCCAGCGACACCTGCTGCCCCCCTCCTCCATTGAAAAATGTCAAATATGCGCGAGGTTCAGGACATTCGTTCCGTACAACGATGCCACCTTTTGCGCCTCTTTCCCTTCCATGACGAACCCGCGGACTTAGAACTTAACTGTCTCCGACGTTTCAAACGGCGGCGGCGCCCGGTTCCCACGCACTGATGCCCAGACCTTGGTGTAGCGGCCGCGGCCGGCCTTCCTCCATAGAGTCGGGAATACGGTGGGCTTGCCAACCCCCCACCCAGCTCTCCTACCTGCCCCCTCAAATCTCCCTTCTCCCCACTAATCAAGAAAGAAACAGGAGTAGTAAAGAGGTTTTATGAAATATATGGAAACAAGGTAATGAGCGACCAAACGTTGAAGGCGACTGTAATGTTGGAGGCGACTGTGGTAGCAATAGGAACGGTGCTCCATTTCGAAAGACATGCGTGGTCAATGGCAAACTGGCTAAAGCAAGCAGCAAAAGCGTACGCGCCCCCTTGCTTCGCCCGTTCAACCCGGCGGCGGCCCGGCCTGATAACCAGCGATCCGCCCGCCGCCCCGACACCCCTTTACTGTGGGCCCCCCGCTTCCTGTGCCCCCCATGACAAATTACTTCTGTGTGAGGGGTGGTACCCCATCCCTAGGCCGGCCCTGAGGGCCTCTGCGCTTCTGGCGCTTGCCACTTCTGTAGTTAAAGTGTTTACTTTGAGCACACGGACTCCGTGTTCTGCTGTGGTGCTGTTGTAACGAACCTCCCTCCACAATGGGTATTATTTCTCAAACCCCCCCTCGCTGTTTTCTGTCTGCTCCTGCAGCTGTTGGCGTGGACCTGGATGTTGTTGCAGCCCCAATGCTTCTACTTCCACTGGCTTACACCGCCAGATCCCCCATATGCCCTTCGTGCGTGTGCTCCATATGCAGCTGTGGCGGACCTGACTGCTGTTGTTGCTCTGGGTACTCTGCCCCTTTTCCCTTGCTATGCTTCCTTCCTTCACTTCCATCTCCTGTCCCTGCCGCGGCTGGCCAGACGGGCCTCTAGTTACGCGCAATTTCTCCTAGATCATACAATATTGCCTTTGTTCCAGCTGCCTCCCCGCTTCATTTTCATTCGAACTCCCTCCCACCGACCATGGGGGGCCCTGGCCGTTCGCTTGGCGGAAAAAGTCGTTGCTTACGAGGAGCGGCGGAGGGATATGGCGTCTGGAAGGGGGCTGTGTATATCCCTTATTGGGCCCGAACCCTCGCCCCTGGCCTTGCGACCGGCGAGCTCGATGAAGCGGTGATGACCTTTTTCCTAACATGTGTACTCCCCTCCTCGGCGGCTTACGACGGCATGGCGAACACGATAATCTACGTGCTGCTGTTTCGCAAGCCCCTAACGTGGCACTGGGCACGTCACCGCTAAATGTGTCACAGCAGCCCTCGTATACCAGCCCCGTGTATACCAGTAAAATACTAGAGTCAACATAAACGAAAATCCAAACGATATATTAAATGGCGTGGATACGAGATGGTTCGTGAAGAATGTCTAACAATTTGTCCGCCACGAATACGCGTTGCGATGTCTACTCAACGTGTCGCATACCAGGAAATACATGGTCCCCACTAACTGCCACAAACAGCGGAAGTGAGTGACATAGTCCGTTGTATGTTTCAGGTCCCGGGGCTGGCGCTAACGGCGAAAGGTGTCTCGACCACACTGAAGTTCCAAAACGGCCAGTGTTAACAACCCGGCGTTTTCGTAACAATTGATTGTTTTTGGTGATGATCCTGAACAAGCCAGGTTCAGGCATTCCAAGGTACACATTTCCCGGACTAACAGCGTAGGACAAGTTCCAAGTTATATCCGATAACACAAAATATGATTTATTCCCCGAATATGTGTAAGTACAAGCCAAGAACGTTTTTTATGCACTTGTTTCCGTACGAAGCTACAACTACAGTAGCCACGCTGTTCTCTAGATATACAGAGAAGCTGGAAAATATGCCCCCGTCTTCTGTGTGCGTCTAGGAACCCCGTAACGAAGGTGAATTTGTTTTCGTACAGACGTTGTAATGCTGTGATGCTCAGATATCCCGAAAGGAAATACGGTCACATATCTGGCAGAAAAATCAAAAGCTAACACTGGCGTCGAACGGCTTAACAGGGGCTCACAGAAGACGTGCTAATGGGACCACCTGTAGTTCCATCGGCTAGTGTAATGGAACAAGTCGTACACGGGGTATGGCTGCCTCACGGGAGGGGGTGGACGGTGCCTCTGATCCCCATGAGAGGCAGAGAAGAAGACGTAATGTTGAGAAATATGTATATCTATATATAATGTCCCATTGAAGATATAATACTGGCCCTCGGACGGACCGAGGAATACACAACAAAATAAGGACTCGAAAGGAACTGCCCCGAGTAGGGCAATGTATTATATCAAAACACAAGGTGTTGGGACCGTCAAGTTCCCAACCATGCTACGAGCGTTCCCGGCCAATAGCTATTCATCCGACTGATCATATACCTAGGCTACAAGAAAAATAAACTCATGTATGAATCAACCATATACCCGATTCCATACTAAGTATATTACTATGACGGAAAATCTGTATTCCCCGACACGTATAATACCAAATGGAGGATACATAATACAGACATGATTTCTACCCGCCGGACTAGTACATTACCATTTCTGCACGGCACGACTGCTTGTGGCAACAAAACACCGAAGGTAGAAAACATACCCTTATCCAATCTAAGATCTACCAAGTAAGTACGTCAGCTCCTTTGAGAACACGCCACACCTGGTCTACTATAGTAATAGTTGTAGATCATGATGCTATTGGCACCTTTGTTCTTTCACGTGTGTGTCAAAATTCAAGATGTATCTACAACTTGAGACGGCGTGTACTTCCGCTAAATGTATCCAATGTGAAGCAGCCTGTAGACGTAGTTGCGGACACGGAGTTTTCTTTAGCGCATAAAGGCTGTATTAAACACATAACATCTACCAGATTGAATATTCGATACTGTTCTCACAATCGCCATTCTCCGGGCTCTGAGCGCATCGAATTATCGCGGAAGGCGCCGGACTGAATAACGGAACGACATTTATGTACGAGGTAACATGCTTTCAATGTATTAATGGTGTCTAAAGCAGTCTGCAATAAAAAATGTGGTTGTCAAACGGTTTGTACGAGACGAATAGTACGTCGTAAAGCAGTAGCCCCCTATAACCATAACGAACCTTAACCCTAACCCTACTCCGACGATTATCAGACGCAATCAACACTTTCTTCGATAATTTCGTCTCGTATACTACAGCGTACATCAACCATATATTCGAACAAGTTGTAAGCCCAGCCGGCTACAAGACGAGGTCCAACACGTACACCCGCCAGATCTATTCTTCGCATTACACACGTTGGTTCACTTGGACTTCAGCCGCAGCTGTGTGACGAAAAAACCCTTGCTTCCCTTCGATATCGCGGACGACGAGTACATCTCCTTCTTCAAGGTGAAATCGTCAGGGTTTTCTTCTCCTTGCAGGAAGTTGCCGCATTGAATGTCCGCTCATGACGAGGCAGTTTCCGTAGAACACGTTCTGGTGGAAAGATGGAAAATCGTGCCCACAACTTCGCACTGAATATCAAGAAGACTGAATGGCAGGTTTTGGACCCATCGTACGTAGGTATGTACCTGGTAGTTGTTTTCACCCCATTCGTGTTTCCCTCCCTGTTTGCTCCTGCTCCCTCCTATTTATTGGCGTAGCTCAGATAAGGGGTCATCACGCAGGCTCTTCGTTGCCCTCTCCGCAACCACCGTATCGTACACGACTTGAAATGTACCGCGAGAAGAATTATTCACGTTTTTCCTTGCCGACTGTAGTCGAACAGCAGTGACTACCCACACTACCCTAGGCGGTCTCGCTTTATTGTCATATGTTGAAACTCTGTAGTACGTCAAGAGCCTCGAACCCTGGATCTCACGCTCTCTACGTTGTATATTCCATGTATATATTTGTATTCGTCGACCCCTAGTATATTACAAATACGACACGGGCGATTGCAATTCGCACAGCAAGAGCTTACAAAGGTACGAGCTTCCCTCATATCGCACGCTTGCTTCAAACGCTCCTGCGCTATACCCAACGAGTCCAGGCGGGTTGCTCCCAGTGGCTGACTAAACAAATAAGTTGCTATTGATTCGGACATATTGTTTCCGCTGAAGCCTTAACGCGTGTTTAGGGTCGGACAGATTGTTTCCGCTGAAGCCCTTACGCGTGTTTAGGGACACCATTACCAATCACACCTGCAGAATCGATCACGAATGTAGTGGATGCCTCACAACGTAGTAGGTAGAATCCAGTGTTTAAAGGTACTATTACTAGCAACATGGATGTTGGTACTTACGTACTGTCCATACGCCTGTCGCTAGAAGCAATATATTTGCCATCAATAGGTAACATGTCCCCGCGCACTGTTTCCCCCCGAGCGGGCATACCGTCTTACCTAATATGTGTGTACTCACCACGTTCTCCTCGATATTGCCACTACTGTACAGCCGTTGTAAGCAAATATTGCGCGTTATCACAAGATATATAACTACCAGCTGTAGGGGACGTTTCTTCCGAAGAACTAATGAACTTCGGTTACCCTACGTAACAAGCTCCTGATAGCTTTCGTGTCCAAAACCCGGGTCCACGTCGCGACCTTTCCTGCTCCTTCCCGCACAATATATACCAGGTATGTATATGCGGCTCTTGCCTTCCTTAATATCGCAGGACCACAGTAGTTCAGCAGGTTACTTTCCTTCGTTGTCTCTTGTCGAATATTGCTCGACATTAACACTCTTTCATCGATGTGAAATGCCGGGTATGAAACTGATACACATATGCATCCAGTATACTTAATATTCCGAGTATTTTACTCGCAGTATGGAGTACATTTCGTACTCCGAATGTTGAGAGTAATAGAAAGTACTTCTGGCCTAAACAAGGCGAGTACTGGCAGTATGATCAAAACTTAAGACCTAAATACTGCGTGTACTGGTAAAGCCCCGGGTACAAGCTGTACTCGCAGCTTTCAACTCCGAATTACTGGGCGGTATCAGGCGGTATCATCAGTACAGAACCTCGAAATACTGCGCGAGTACACACAGTACTTGAGCTACTGTAATACTTCTAGGAAATACGTTAAAAACACTTGCACGTACTCGAAGCATCTCACCTGTGAAGTGTAAAGTATAGCGAACACCACTCACATCCTACCATAACCTGGGAGTTATGACGACCGTGTCTTCCAGGGGCAAAACGTGAGTGCACTTCTCAGCCTCTAAGAAAACAAACAAGGTGTTCTTGTTGCAATGCTAATAGTGTTTCTGGTACCATTTCGACCTTTTAAGACTGCCACCCTAACCGACATGTCTGCATTTACTACTACTGGTCGGATCTACTTCCTATCGGCAGTTCTAAAGAGCGCAGGTCACGGGCAACAGGTGTATATCGGGCGCCGAATAAATCGGACGCCTTCTTTTAGACGAAAACTGCGTACCAAGTATTTATCAACAAGCATTCCCCATGCCTCTGGTACCCGAAGACGAATTTGGAGAAATGACAGTATCTCTAGCTGCTGGTGCTGTTTGAGCTCCGAGTTCCGACGGGGACGACGAGCAACAGTAGCCAAAGCGACCTATGGTTCTTGTTCGACCGTCCGTAGCTTCCTACGCGGCCACAGCAGAGTGTAGATACACAACAACAGGAAACTATCAAACGTCTTGCTGCTGAGTGCTTTAGTTTCGTTGTGCAAAATCAGCAATGCCCGCGCTCCCTTTCGCCATCAGATACCTCCAACATCTCTTAGAATCTCTTAGAGACTACAACGAACGAGCTGTACGTTGGTCGAAGCCACTAGGTCTGAGCATTGAAACAGCAGGGATGCTGTATTCGGTAAGGATGAAATCTAGTATGGTTTGATATGTACACCAGAACTAGCATTGCTGCTGTAAAATGGACGATTTCGTTTTTCGAAAGACTCAAGTACGTTTCTGTTATTCATTGAAAGGGCCTCATAAAATGATGCACAGATGCTCCCAGTATAAGTTGTTCTCCAATACACCGGAGTATCGAGTACATATTCATAGTCCGAGTACTGAGAGTAATGTAATAGGAAACTGGCGGGCTTAATACCTCGGGTACATCCAGTATGTTGGCAGTACTGAAGTCCTAAATGCTGCGGGTACAAGAAGAACCGCAAAATCGGACACTCACATATTTTGAGTTTTTTTTCTTTTTTTCCATCTCATTCATTATCTTCGCACTTCCGTCTCTCCCTCCCTATAATAGTCGTAACTCAGATCCGGGGTCACAAAGTAGGCTCCTCTCCCTCCTCTCCCACTGCGGTTCTTGCCTTCATTTTTAACGCGCAGAGGGTTCTGCCTTCCCAACGCTCGTCGACTTTCATCGAATTTTGCTAACTCACGCTCTCGCGCTTTCTGCTAGTCAATATATTTTTTGCGAGAAAAAGTGCCTGCATGCACTCGGCGGGGCTCGAACTCGCTTTCTTGACGCTTACAGGCTTCGTGGTTACCTGCTAGCTCAAAACCTCTAAACTTTTCGAGCACTCGCTCTATACGTACGAAGTGCATAAATCCGAAGTGCTGTGAGTAAAGGAACTATTTTAAGGTAGTTGTTTCCCAATATACTTTATTCTGAGAACTACAGTACAGCTGTAAGGCGCATAGTGTGAAATATTTTCCACAATAAATAGATTATAACAACTCGTACCTCAAAGTATCACGTACAACATCAACATCGGGAAATAGTCTTCGAAGTACCCTTCCTGGGAACAGTTTACAAAACCTCTACATATATATACGTCTGGGAACAGTTTACAAAACCTAAACATATATATATACGTGTAATGCCTACAAACCATCAGTAAGTGGCTTGCAGCACTTGCGGAACGGTACACCAGTACGTATATGATATCTAACTTTCTACGGCGTAATGTGGTATTTACGCAGCCTGCTCAACTCGTACTCACTATTGATACGACAGCTGTAAGTTAATGTCACCATTCGAATTCACCCATGAGGGGGGCGGTAAAAATTGGTGGGCGGGGGAAAAAAAGACCCGAGGTTCTTTTCCCAAAACAATACGATGCCAGAAAGTGTGTACCGGGATATATTGTTTAGAATAGCGTATGTGCGTAATAATATGACGCACGTCGACGACGTAAAAAAGCAGTGAAAGCACAGGTATGTGGATTAGTAAGGCCTATGTAAGTCGACCTAATATTGCCAGACGATGTTGACCCATCGTATATCGACAGGTCACCCTGGACGCTACTATTAATAGTGCCGAAACCACCGTGTTGACGTATTGAATTTTGCGCAATGCCCTATCGAGGGGTAGACGCATGCTACGATAGAGGTGCACCATATTTTTTCTGAGCTCCTCACTTAAGGAGCGTCATATGGTCCGTGCAGTACAGTTTGTCCATTATGTTTTCGGCTAATACCTTTCGAAATACGACGAATTACAAGAAAGGCTGGCTGAGCGAACAGAAGTGGTTTCAGCTGGGTTTTTTTCGGTTACTCTAAAGTCAAGTAAGTTTCAGGTTGTCGAGGGCATAATCATAGCCAAATCAACTATTTTTCACAGAACACTGAATATTTCGAGAAATATCATTGATTTTTTTTTTTTTTTTTTTTTCCATCCTATTTATTATCTTCGCCCTTCCTTTCTCTCTCCTTCCTGGACGTAACTCGGATCCGGGGTCACAAAGTAGGCTCTTCTCCCTCCCCCCCCACTACGGTTCTTGCCTTGCATTTTTATCGCGAGAAGGTTTCAGCACTTTCTTCCCTCGTCGACTTGCGTCGGATTCCGCCTACCCACGCCACGAAGGCGCTCTCAGCAATTGATTCCTTTTTATTTTTTCAAATAAAGACAAAATCTCTCACCACGGTGGGATTCGATCCTGGGTACCAATGGTAGTAGTCTTTGAAGCTGACCACTACACTACCGGGGCGACCGGGTCAGAAAAACAAATATCAGATGACCTGTAGCTCGATGAAAGAATCGTTTTGGCGACCTCTATTTCTACATCTGTTGGATGGAAACCTTGTAAAATGAAATATAAATCAGGTTCTGGGTTCAGTTTTTTGCTTGTTTCACCTCCAGTTTTTGTTTCATCTGCAGAACGCCGAGAGCTGAGGAAATCCGTTGTCTAAATAGTCCAGTAATAAGTACACTCTTCGTATTATTGAAATAAAAATATATACGAGCTGGTTCAGGCATATCACCCAAACTTTCGTCAGTCACGAATGCCGCATGCAATAGCAACTCCAATGCCACATATTTGGTATCATACTGACCGCCATGAACAGTGGAAGAGGGTGACGTCGCCAGTTTTTGTTCAAGGACCTAGAACTGGCGCTACCGCCGAAAATGTGGCCCGACCAATCACACGCCTTGAAAGTGGTCAAGAATAATCAGGCGTTTCCGTCGGAAAACATGTTTTCCCCCATTTTTGCTTTCTGAACGAGCCGCTTCCAGGTGGTCCAAGGCATGTTTGTACAAAGTTTCACGCAAATTTTCGAAGATCTGACTGCGTATGATCATATTAAGTCATAATTAATGCCCAAAAACGATTATGTACTGAAACTAAATAATTACGAGGCAACGCCTTTTTTTGCACTTTTACCGCACGAAAGTCCAAATGTCCACGCCGTTTTTTAGAGATAGACCCTGAAATTTGGTACACGTGTTTTATGCGCCCTACCCGAGCCTTGTACGAATGGGTTTTGTTTTGTTTTTTGTTTTTCGCCGGAAATTTGGGATCTCTCAAGACCCAATTTTCCCGAAACATTACAACACGAGCAATAGCTGACGCAAAAAAAAAAAAAAAATCCGTCAGGCCGTTTCTTATGGGATTTTGTTAGAGGTTAAAAAATGGACCCCTTTTGACCCGTCTGTTTGTGACTTCATTTTTGAGATCCACTCGTCAAGTGTAGTTTCTTACGGAAGCGTATGACAAAAAAACGTATTTCATTTTTATCGTATGAGGCGTAGACCACGAAAGACGAGAGACCACTCATAAACCAGGTTCTGTCATGTACTCCTGTACCGGTATGATACCAGGTACATGGTATATGATACCAGGCATGTATACAGCAGTAGTGCTCACACCGTACAGAGCAGGTACCATCCAGATCGTACTCGTTCAAAGAAAAAGTTAGCATCGAGAGCCACCCCAACATCGCCCAGCACGTGCAGCCTCTGCGCACGCAGCTCTTTCGACCCCAAGAGAGCGATGACGGCACCCTGATGCCGAGCGTGCTCCGCGAGTCGAGAGCATCGTATCGGCTCTGTATAGGGACAAAACACACGCTCACACCAAGATGCTGCTGCAGCAGTGGTAGGATACGAGCTGCCCAGCGAGAGCTCTCGTTCGTCGACAGTTCCCCAACCAAGACGATCGATGGCTCACATCCAGCTCCTCTTCCCTCCCCCATGCCGTAGTGAGAGTTCCTGACTGACGGCCGGGCAAGTGTGGGCTTGTGCGCGACCGCTTCTTCAGTCTGTATATACAGCAGCTCTACTGGCGGTGTGCCGGGTAGATGTACGTCGTACAATACAATACGAGTACACACTGCTGTTATACCAAACATATAGTATGCACACAAAAACCTGTACGAAGTCTCAAATTTGAACTCCATTTTGTAACCTCTGACCCTGTTCATTCTGGGGCGCAGAATGAGTGAGGTGGCCTCGTCAAACTGATGTTCATATTTTTTGTGGTCAAGCTTCGTCGTTTTGAGTTCCACAAGATGCTGTTTTTTTGCCCTTGGTCAAAAGGGGTCTATATATTAACCTCAAAAAGAAACCCATAAGAGACGGCCTTAAAGTCTCGGGTAGGGCGCATTAAACACGTGTGCCAAATTTCAGGGTTTATCTCCAAAAAACGACGTGGACATTCGCCACTGAATGAATTTTAGATGATATGCCTGAACCAGCCTGTATACGTAATATTTACGTTTTTTTGGAAGTAAAGGTGCAGAGAATGTTCGGGGTTTTTTTTCCAGAAACACCTGCGCGGACGCACAAGCGTTTGGGAGGTACTTTTGAAAATTTGATCGGGTATGTATACCCGGACAAACGTGTACCTACGAGTAGGTGGTGTGGAAAATATAGGGGGAAAAAGATGCACTGACTATACCTCACCGAACAAAAGATTTGGAAGGAAAATATAAGTGCTGCCGGATGAGAAACTTCATGACCGAAGTATACTCTGAAACAATATTTGTCACATAATAAATAAAAGTCCGACGAATTTGGGTTAAGGAGCCCGATCGTTCAGAAAACGATTCAGCCAAAACGTGCTGCCTCTACCGTAGCACGCGTCGGTACTGCATTTTATGGCACAGCAGAGTCTAGCTTGAGCGCGCTCGGTGGCATGCAGCGTTTACAATATCGCACCGCGTGACATAAACTCTGTGTATGTATCTTCCCGTACTTACTGCTTTGGTATGGTGTGCGTTTGACATCACACGCGTCCACTAAGGTGAGTACGGCGGGCTTTGATGTGCCGTCTCTTCTGTGTTATTACGAGCGTTCAGCACGCTATATTGTCTGTTCCATTGGTATCATACATCACTTTGCTCTTGCGTCGGGAGGACACTAAGCACAAAGTCACACATCGACAGCATAACCCCAACTTACAGTGCCGTCATGACGGGAGCACTACTCTGATGTACCCCCACCCTGCGCACACGACTCCCTCGTGTGTGCCTTTCGCAACAACCTCTCCGCATGCACTTCGATGAACGCCAAGCTGGCCTTCTACAGATAGGAGGCAGCATCACCACTTCCACGAGCTTCTGCCGCGCTCAATAGTGGTATGAATTGAGACGAAAGCTCCATGTAGGGCGGGGATGCACCGGCTCCGTGCACTCTGGTATCATCATGCCTTCGCCCTTTCAAGTACGTGCTGCCCACCTGCTTCGTCACGCCTCCGGCATCGTGTCGCATTTCCTTTGCAACATGTTTATGGTCCTCTATTGTCACCCGAACCGAAGCTGCACGGTTGACTCTCTGGCAGGAGCAGCACCGGTGTATACATCTCTCACAGATGCAGCAGCAGCGGAAGAGCAGGAGGTTACACTGGTATGAACTCAGGGAAGGGATGTGTATTTGGCATAATAGGTATTTTTGAACCACGGTCCTATATAAAACAACAAACGCCCAATATAGTCGTATAAAGCCTTATTCAGGTCATGGGACATATAATATGTAAGCGGTACTCGCTCTACATATAATTTCAATCGTTTCAGATGATTTGACCCGGCCATACACGAGTGGCTGCTATTTCCATACCGTCAGAGTTTAGCCCTACTCCTGCATATATCATTAATCGTAAGAGCTCCGATGAGTGCTCGCTATATAACTTTTCACCGGCACTGTTTCAATAAAACAACCATGAGTACTTGTTGTCAACCGTTGGTTCGGTCGTTTCTCGGCGTTCAACGGCGACTCTTTATCGTCGTTGATTTCGCTTGCCGAAGGCCGACTTAAACAGGAAAGCACCTATTGTACGTTTGAGTTCAATATGAACGTGTCTTCTAGCCGGATATAGCCTACGTAATATATTCATGTTGACACGTCTTCGCAAATGGGTGCATCGCTAGCCCACAGACCATATCTCTAACTCGAACCAATCGAAACTGAATTATCTTTTACACCCAAAAAAAACAAAAAGACCGACATATTGTCATATTTGGTTCACATCCCCAACAGTTTCCAACGTATATATCCTCACTGACCGCTTCGATGTTAGACACGTCTGGCTTGTTTCGTTGAGAAAGAGACCGAGATTGACTAACAGTTTTCGGTTCGGTCTTCTTTAGAGTTCGATATTTAGTATTTACCGACCGGAAAAGACGGACAGTGTACAAAAAACAATAAGGAAACCCGACCTAGCGATATAATGTTAGTTCAAATCACTCTGCCATGGATTTGTTTTGTACACCTCAGGAATCTGGTAATTGCATCGGTGCAGGAACACGGATCGCATCCGTAATACTCACGATGCACCTATTGGACTAAATTATAAAATTGGCCTCTCCGGCGCGATCGCGGATAGACCATACTCTGGATTTTGCAGCACACCCGAATGAACCCTATGAGGTGCCGGTGTAGGGCGTATTAAAGGCGAAAACAGGGATCAGCCGCATACTAAGACTCGGAGGTTATCCTTGATAAACCTAGACGCACAACCCAGGCAAAGGCGAGTTTCTTGTTGTCGGTATTGTTCCAGATCTACAGAAAAGTATACAGAGCAAACCGCATGCAATAGGATTTAGTAAAATATGTCAAGTAAAGCACTGACGCACAGGTGGCCGGGACTTCCCCCAACGGATAATGTGGGTGTGTAACACATTTTGCCGAGACGACGAACAATGTAGCACTTTCGAATCGAGGAGAGGGTGGTGAAACCTTGTGGAGTTTTGATATCGTCTTATGTCTCCACAAGGTCAATCTGCGAATACTGCACGGCAAACAAGGGGTTTTCCAACAAGGGGAAATGAGAGCTGACTGCTGTTCCAACACAAGCGAGGTCACGCTAAGTTATTCTGCTTGAAGCCGCTCAGAGCCAGTTTTCGGAGTGACGGAATGACTACTCTATTCCTTTGCAGCATTTATATTTCATGTGCCGTGGTTCCGCGATACGCACGGGCATGATATCGTCTATTATGCTGCGTCAGCAAAACGCTTTCACGCCTAATGCTGAATGGGGTACATAAACTCGCCCACGTGACCTCGCAACGCGATAGTAAAACAAGCGGTAGGCACCGACCGACTGAAAGCCCTTCAGTCTGCTTTCATCGGTGGAAAATATCTGAAAGCTTCTATCTCCAAGTATTCGACGCACATGACCAACAATAATGTCCCTTGCTCGATTGATGCAGATCTGACATAGAAAATAAGTTGTCCGAACCCAGATTACGTTACCATTAGCGACGCCGGCGACAAATGACTCTGCCCCCGCCCCCCGCCCCCTTGCAGGCGGTGTGGTGACCACTTTCGTTGAGTACGTATGTCGTGCCCCATATTTTTCATTCTAACTTTCATCGTACTGGCGTCTCTTGTAAGGCCCTTGGGCTCGCCTTTCAGAGGTGTGGGTATGGGGTTCGATGATCCCCACATTCGACTCAGACATGGTTTCCTGAAATCGGAGCTTCCATCGTATCGTGTGCCTCGTAGGTTAAAACAATGCGATGTCTTTAAATTGTATGATTTTTGTTTTTTTGGCGTTGTATCGTAGACTCGTGAGTATGTGTCCAACGGTCCCATGGGCTGTCATGAAAAACAAATATTTCAGGTGAATCTTCATAGTAATTTTCGTATTTGGTCGTTCCAGGAGAATTATTATTGATGTGGTACATTTTGGTACGTGGCATTTCCGCATTTCTAACGAAGCTGTCGACGGCAAGCAGTGTTGATGAGTATTTTGTTTTGGATGGCTGAATGTTGCCTTGTATAGCATACACTAGGCACTCTTGGTGATCGAAACCCGTGTGCCTAGCCGATAAAACCCGAACGGCCAAACGCCTCGACTGGACGGGTTTGACTTAGAGCCCGCGGGTTTTGGGGTTGATCGACTCGATGGTGCTCAGCGTGTTCGAACACCTGGGTACCGGTATGTTTGGCATGTCCCCCCTCAAAGTACAGTTTTAAGCCTTTGAAGACATAGGAAACGGTTACTCGTAGCCCACGGTGATCACTATTAATACCTGAATATTTAAACAATGTTCATGCTTTTTATACCATTTCCCCAGAGTGTTTCCACTGTTGGTTTTCGTACGCGTGCCCGATATATTGATATCATCGACACTCTTCAAGTATACTGCAATAACGATGTATAGAGATCAATTTTGTTTCCTCTAGCCGTGACACCTGCCCGACATCGACACCAGGGAGCGCCACATACAAAGGCACACACGCTGTCTACCTATCATTCTCTACCTGGCAGTGCTCAACTCAGGGGGATAGGAAGTCGGTCTAGCGAACGACTATGTTAAGGCATTACCGGCGCTAAGTTTCTGTTGTTGGAAGGAAATAGTTATCGTTTCGACATCAAATTCGAGTGCATACTGCTATCCGCGCATGGCACCCCTTGATGACCGTCACCAAATCAATGTTGTCCGGGTACACGGGTATACCCAGGTACTCGGGTTACGCGCCACGGGTTCGCGTTCAACTTTCCGATTGTAGATATTATTGAAGGTGCGAACTAGTTGGCTGTGATGTGTCGCCCTTGGCATATATAAGTCGCATGAGCGATGCGAGCTTTCCATTTTAAGTCGAATTTAGAATAACTGACCAGATTGTTCGATGTACAGGAGCGCTTCTCGCGCCATTGATTGGATAAGTTGTCATACACGTCGGAAGGTTTGGCACTGTCTGGGCGGGCACTATGGGCGATTGTCTATTCGGAGCTTCCCCCGATCGGGATATTTGTTGCGTTCGAGAAAGGCACCAATTTTGGAATGTACCAATGTACGGGCGTTGACGAAACACAACAAGTAAGCCTAATCCAAACTCCAACCCTAACTATGAGCCCAAACGGCCCTGAAACGGGTGAAAACCCCCGCTGCACCGCTTCCGTCGTCGTTGTTGCTGTTGTTGTTCATGTTTTTTTCGTTATTGTCAATCACATAAAACCGCAAGTCAACATAACGCCTAGCGTACTCCTGTTGCTGTACCGAAGACCACTGTAAAACCCTTTCAGAACTATAGATGGCTCAGCGATTCCTTAATTATGTATTGAGACAGAGTGCAGTCGACGAATACTGCTTTTCGTACGTCAGTCGTGGGAACTACAAGGCTTACCATGTTATATATACTCCTCATACCAGTGATATGTTATGTACCAATTAATAGGTGAATTTACAGCCCAAGCAGTGGCGTGACCGACGGTTGGACCTAATATCTTCGATTTTTGCGGGAGATAGACACGCAGTAGCAAAGCAGAAAACGAGTCATATGTTGAAGGTTCAGGTGTTCGGTATGTTTTGTACACTTCGAACGAAACCACGTTTAACACTCAAACACAAATTCGAATAAATGTGGTTTGTCCAGTAATCAGAAAACAGAGGCCTGTTGTTGTACACGCTTCCTTGATCAGCCATCTTGTGTTCGACAGGACGTCCCATGACGGAGTTTACCATCCACACTTTCACCTGGTTGGGGGCTCCGTATGCACCGTTATGGGTTTTGGAGGGTTCCATATATCAAGGACGATAATGCCGGACGTATCAAGAACCCCTCATCAACATCACACACAGTGGACGGCCGTCACACCACGTATCACGCCCTAGGACTAACGCGGTCGTCATTTTGTACCTTGGTTCATCGTCTCCATGCTGTCCCTATAGCAGATTGTACCACGCAGCGATATATGTTTTTTTCAGATTGCCGGATGTTCAATTACTAATTATATTTAAACGTGGAAACCCCTAGCACATAACCGCAGATAAAGCACCGAACATACCTACATCTACTGTGGTGGCATTCTATTGCAGATAATCATTGTAAATACAATCTATGTTACACACAAAAATCAGTATGTATACCCTTTGCTTTTTATCATTAAGTATCCCTATTGGCTATTGTCCCTCTTAATAAGCCATGACTGGCTTACAACCATCTACATACCGGTGGTAAACAACGCAGCCTTTCGGCGGCCTTCCTTCCGCTCCCGGTTTCGTCCTCAGGTACTGAGTGATATACAGTGAAGCATTGTCGTCGTTATTCCACGCAAGTGTATTTGATAATTCATAGATGACGAATCCTTACAACGTCTACAGCTACACCAAAAGGGGTTGCCAAACGAAACAATTGTCAGGTATGGACTTTGCTCCGGAGGGACACTTCCCGATTGGTCCGAAACGGTCCGGAAATAAATCTGCACGACTACGTTTGCGTTAGTCTTGATGTAGCACATGTATTCTTGCTTCCAGTCCCCCGCAAAAGCCCTTTTCCAGCTCGACCTAGCCGAGCAGCACACACAAAGCAAGTGTGGTGTGTACAGTCGTGTCTGTTGGGATTGTTTGACGAAATGTATTGGGGTCTGATGACCGTTCTCACGGAACAGTGTTCGTTACACCCTCCAATTTGTAGTAAGGCGTACCTTGCGGGGTGCCACTCGTCCTTACCAATTCAAGTACAGAAGTGTTTTGCGCGAACTGCTTGAGAAGTCTTGCTGAAACCTTCATAGAAAAAGAATGCCGGTCAATGTTCAGTAGTATCTGACTGTTTCACTATCGAGGTTCGGTGAGTCGATTTCTGTTTCTGGTAACAGTTAACGTTCACCAGGGACTCTAGTGGAGATGACCACGACCGAAAACAACAAACAAAGATACAGACACAGTTTATTTCCCGAATTGTTTGGCGCTATAAATTAATATATTTCGAACAAACTCAAGGTTCTACAGTAGTATTGACCGCATCTACAATTCAAAAACACCTTTGAAAAGCTGGGCGAAGCCGATTCCATCAAACAAACGACGTCCACAAACGTAAAATCATTCATGATAAATGTTTTCTCTTCCACAAACCCACACTGAATTTGCAAGATATTTCGAGCAGGCAACGAAACCGTTTTTTAAAGCCGACGATGCCCGCGCAACACAAACCCAAATCATAATACCAGCATGGGCAATGCAGAGCAGCACGGTCCCGGCGCCGAAGCAGAATACACAGGCCCAGCTGCATTCAGGTGCACAGGAGGGCTAGGGGTGGTCGATGTGGTGCTTCGGTCCGGTTTTGTTTGCTACCGTCGTAATATTTTGCTGCCGCTGCTGCTGCTGCTCCGTTTGAATATATGTTGCTGCCGCTAATACCGGGTACGTAATACGTTGTACAACACGCCTTCGAGTTGCCTGAAGCGTATCAACAAGGCATACTGCTTTTTTCCTACAGAGTATATCTTGCCGGCGAGACATACACATCAGTTAATGCCGTCCACCATCTACCCCTCCAATCGCGTCGGCGTCATTCATAAGTGTCCGGCCCTGCGAGACATTAGCGACAGCTTTGTCTCATGATTTTCGAGATATAAAATGTCACACGCACACAGAAGTGACGTGCGCAGGGCTGACCAAATGATCTAAGACGTGCGTTCGAGAAAAGGTCGCGCTGTTCGGGAACGACCGAGTTAGCGTTATGGAGACCAGTTTTGTTTCGTCTGCTACTTAATATTATACTGGAAGGATTTGAGGGCAAGCTTAAGGCTCGTGTTCGCACGGGGCCGGGATTGAAACTACACCAACTCTATCCGATACACGCTGTACGGTTCAATAAACAGACCAAAGGCGCATGCTACGGCCCAGGTGCACCGTGATTTTGAAATTTTGGTCAATTGAGAAAATTAAGATCTCACCCGGAAACAGATTTTGGAAGAAACCAAATGGTACCCGATGAACCACCCCATGACGTTGAAGTAGGTAACGCAAAATAGTGCAACACAATAGCATCATTTCGACGGTTTTGAGCCAAGGATTCTCGTCATTCATAAAACAATCCGGCCAAAACCTGCCACTTATACAGTAGTACTCTGTTCAACTCCGTACCTGTGATCCCTATAGGCCAGGTAAGCCACACCCACGTTGTGACTGAGACTGATACCCCTGCCCCTGCCCCCGTGACCTATTATGCGCTTCTCGCAGGCAGCATCGCGACGTTCAGCGTCTGTCATGAGCACGGCAAATGTGGCGGTGTTTCTGGCCCTCTTGCCGATCACGATTGCCTTGAGCATATTACCGGATTTTCCACTCAGCAATAAACAGCTCAAATCCCGTGCCGGGTATTACACGGACGGAGGGAAGTACCTGGGGGGCATACCGAGGTTGGAAACCGAGATCGAGCTTTACGAGTGCACCGACGGAAACGCGACCGTTTGCATGAGCTGGACAGCGACAGAGTCGTCTTCGGACGAGCACGAGGTAGGCACGTGCTCTTGCCAGTCCGTGAAGAACGACGAGTACTGCGACGCGTGGACCTGCAGTCAGGTCGAAGTAGACAACGCAGCCACATGCACCGACAGCAGTGAGGATAACTGCTTCTTCGAGAGGGAGGTAGAGAGCACGCGGTGCTCTTGTGATGTCGAAGACGAAGAATCGTCAGGAAAGTTCTGCGCGTCTTGGGCGTGCGTAGAGACCGACTCCGACGGCATTCAAGAGTTCGAAGATTATCAGTGTGTGAGGGTGTCGCCTTCCGGTCAGTACTGCGAGGCATGGACAGGGGACATTGAGAGTGTGGAAGAGGTGGAGACGTCGGCCTGTGAGTGCGTCGAAGAGTGGGACGGTGACGGTTTCTGCTCCTTCTGGGAGTGCCGGGAACGTGGCTTAGATAAGTGTTCTCGTTCTATGTACAGTTGGTGCAATCTTGGCGTGTCCGTTGGAGTGGGTGGCGTCTTTGGCTTCTTCGGCGCGATACTGGCCGCGCTCGGGTTTGCCCATATAACCGAATACGACGAAGTATATATGCTCTGGATTGTGTTGGGATTTCTCTGGATGGCTGGTTGGTCTGCCGGCGTTGTCATTTGGGGGGGACAAGATGGAGCAATGATATCGGGTATTTGGTGGGGAACTACAGTTGGATATGCCATACTATGTGGGCGTTGGAGGTCTAGTTAAACATGTGACGCTAGATGAATAGAGCACAGGCCGCCGTGTGGCATCGCTGTTCGACCTACTTATGTCGCTCAAACTGACGACGGGCGCGATGTGAAAACACAACTTATCGTGTAAGGCCGACGGTTGAGGTTCCCGTTATGCGCTATTCGTTGGATAATACTTCATCTAGGGCGATCTAGGGTTTGGAACACAGGCGTGAGACACGCTTGCTGAATTTATCGTAGCCGTTTTGTTGGCAGTGGTTTTCAATTCCATCGCAGAGTGAGCAGTTGCTCTCGGAACTAATGTGTTGGTTTTGACATGGTGAATACCGTCGTCACGATGCGGTCGGTGCGTGAAACACACGTGTATGCTTTTGTTTCGTCGAAATACAAGTTTTATAGGTACGGGCCGAAGAGTGACCTTGGAAAGTCCGAAGAAGTTAGCAAATGGGAGAATGGAAGAGCCCGTTTCACGACTGAATATTGCAAAAGGTGGACAGCACACAATATTTTAGCGTGGGGAGGACGCCGACGCTAGGGAACCCGACGGAGATGTCAGGGTGCTCGAATTATCTGCATAAACAGAATTGGGGTGGGAGATAAACAACGCGCTCTGAAGATGGCATTAGTACTGATCACAATTTTCCTTGCATTTTATCAACTACTGTCGACGAGAGTCGGCGAGGAAAGAAATTGCTGAAATAATCCAGCAATAAAAATGCAAGGCACGTACCGTAGTGGGGCGTGAGGAGGAGCGACGAATTAGCAACCCCGGATCTGAGTTATTACCAAGAAGGGAGAGTGAAAAGGAGGGCGAAGATATTGCATGGGATGAAACAACAATAAAATCAAAAGGTGGTGGCCAGCAAAGGATTCAAAATATTTTCATTCACGCACTATGTACTATGTTGCCAGTCACTAGGGACCGGCAACGCTTTGTTACACGCACCGTCTACTCGGTGCAGGCAAAGGTGCGTGTAACGCTAATATGTATCAGCGACTGGCACGTTACTCTGTGTAAGCACTTATCCGAGAGTTTGTTTGTCGACCCACAGCTAGATCGTCACAACGGTAGACGGCGTGCCTCAGGTTAATCAGGTTCGAAAAACAAAGAGCTCTATAATTACACGACAAACAACGTCCCTAATAGCTGGTGACGAGTACACGTATACCCGAGTAACAGTTATATAGATATGTGTTTTTGCGCTAATAAACACCGTTTCAAACTGAAACAACTCAAATGCCACGAGGAACGCCAGCAGGAAGTTTGTCGTAGTTGTGAACCCCCTACTGACCGACAACATTTGTCGCAGAGTTACCGGGCCGTTAGTATAGTATGGTCCCCCTGTGCGAACGCCTCGCACGGCAGGCTGCTGGAGGAGAGCATTTGCTTGTTTCGGGGACTCCTGACACGATGAGCTCTGTATTGCAATACCTATCACCCAAACGCTGGCACAATCGAACTATAAAGAGCAACATCGTGGTTGCAGATTTTGGACAAACAGCACGCATAAACGAAAGACGTGCTCCGACGATGAAGTGGTTGGGTTGTTTTTTAATCGAGGATCGACCGCGTGCATAACCGGTTCGCCCAACTAACACTGCTACCTCTATCGCACCCCGGGCCTCGTAATGGTTTCTTACCTCAAACACGTTACTCATACGCGCTGAAATCACGTTTTTTAGTGGGTAACGGTTCCTGTCAAGACTCGATCTTGCTTCCTTTGACGGTCCTGCCATCGTCAATGGTAGCGGTGGCGGCCAAGTCGGGCTGCAACCCCCCTCGTCGGTGCCTTCGACTGTCGAGGGCTAAGAGCACGAAGGTCTCAGAGGAACCCAACTGGAGCCTGTTGAAGTTCGGCGGTCGATCCAATTAACAACCCGATGGTGAAGCTGAAAAGCAGTAATACCGAGACACCAGCAATAGTAGAATTGGATTCTGTAGGGAGTCAGTTGAGCACAATACACGGAGCACAAACCGTGTGTACATATAAATTTAGTTGTGGTGGCACCTCCTCACGGTTGAGCGTCCATTATCTAACCCTAGCCGTGACTCTCCCCGATGAACAATGTATTTATTGTTGCAAAAACGTCTCGCCATGCGTGTGTTTGCGGTATAGGTACTTGCGTCTATGCGAAACGAACAGTACCATTAATCGAAAAACATTAAATTTCCATAACAAGCGAAAACTTTGGCAGGGCTTTACAAAAGAGCCCAACACATTGTTTTAATGTTTTAGCAGGCATTTCTTGCGCAACAGTCATGAACGGCTGAACGGGAATTCAATTCCGGTTGGCGTCTTGCATTTTTCAATTCGATCGTTATCACATGTATATCGTCCAATTGCTCGTCGTGTTGACCAAGACATGACCCGAACACAAATACCTAGATTTTACATGAGGCAGCTAACCTCCGCAGCGTAACAAGCCGACATATGACGAACTTCAACATGGAAATCGAAATTATCTTGAGAGACATGCTCTGTATGTTCAGGTTGCCGTGTAGAAACTCGACCATTATAAACATGTAACGTATTCAGTTACATATTCTTCGAATGTAGACTCCTCGTGCATCTTAGTGCAACCACCGTGTAAGGGTTCTCGAGACCACGGCCATGATTAAGATTTACATCATCATTAGTATGTACTTCATGGTGGTGCAGAGCCTTTTAGCTTAATTGCTGCATACGTGTGTATACTGAATATATACCTAAAATACATATTATACTACCTTGTACATTTCCTAATTTGTTCGAACAACCTACGGCATCTAGACTCTCCCCGATCGACCCCTCAAGGCAGTGGAAAGTAGCAACATGTTCCTTAATATCATGATGTGTTTTCTTACCTGTTCATATACAGCAGTAAGGCGCCTTCCTATCGGAGCCATATATTTCCAAAATTTCCACTTGTTTTCGCGCGCAATTCTTCCCATTTTGTTTCATTTTTTTTCGTATTTAGTGGAACGCGAGGCCTGCCAAACATTTTGCCCTCTGAAAGTTTATTTTCTATTTTTCCAAATGTTTCCAATATTTCATTTTTTTCCTTTTGTTTTTGGAAACTACTATTGGAAATTATGGGAAAACGCTGCTCGATAAGAATGGCCCTAAATTGTCACGGTGCACTACACCCAGCTGGTGAACATAAGCGTAGCGGGCCTTACGTCAACCTAGCCGAATGAAGTTCACGGAAACGGTACTCGACAGTTCAATTTCGTTTTTGGGCTAAGAGGTGCAAACTATACATTGTTTATTGAGCGTGTTCTTCTCGGCACGTTATACCATCGTAATAGATTAGTGTTGGACGCTTTAAAACGAGTCCAAGATATATTACGAAAAATATCGGACGTGGTGAGACTCGTGTAAGAGACGCTCAGACGTAAACTAAGCTACTATTCTGTGAAAAGATAACGAACCAATCTAGTGTTGCGTCATATAAAAATACCGGAAATACACGGTCGAACTGAACTCGTATCCATCGATTCGACTGCGTTTGTTTGAAACCTCATCATGGTTCCTTGGCGATGGTAGTCTAACAACCAATTATGGCTATTATGTTTCCCATACGCTAAGATATCATTGGACTACCGGTCATCGTTTGCGTCATAAAATAGGATGGCCGGTCAATGCCGACGCGTCGAGCGCCGAAGACATTGTGGAAGAGAAGAAGACGTTATGTTCCGGATAGGCGCAGATGTTGTATTCCGGGTCACATGACCTTTGCTTGTGCCGAGATCGGGGATATGCTTTCAACACGGTGTGATACGATCGTGATCCACAACCGCGAAGAATATAGACACCCACATCTGGCAACCTAGGAGGCACGGTTGGCGTATCGCCGGGGACAAGAAAGCACAACGAGAGCAACGACAAATGTCGAAAGATGCTACCTGGAGCCGTTGACCCAACTGTGTATATTCACGTTGCGTTTGCAAAGCCCGTTGCGCGGGTCACGGTCACCTACGACGTAATAGTGCGATCCTTGGAGGCGCTGAACTCCCATATCGCGATTTAGATAGGCTTTTTCTCTTAGAGACTGCAAGAAATCAAACCTAAATACGCACACAATTCTTGTACTGGGGTGCACCGAGGGGTTGGGTTGTGGGCGGTCGAGGGCACCGCAGAACAAATGAAAGCCCTTCAGCGTCACCTAAAATAGACGATGGTGGCAACGAACCAACATGCAAGCAGGCGGTACTCGCAAACAATGCGAACCGTAAACGTTTTGGTATTTCAACCGTTTTACCGCAACCCGCACCCGTCATCCCAGATTTGTGATTCCACTCGAATCATCCGGATTGGCTGGCGGTGTGGATGGAATGGGACATAACGTTGACATTCGCTCCGTTTGAAGAAATATAGTGTGCGTTGGGGCCCGGTTTATTGTGTGCCTAGGGTGGTATGTATTGTTCCAATTCTTAGAATGGGCCCGGTGTTTTTGTGTGCCTAGGGTGGTATGTATTGTTTTATTCCTTAGAAGCCCACACGGCCTAGGAGAGGCCGTGTCGACCCGAACGCTGTGGATACGTTTGACCGTGTCCTTCAGTTTTCGTTTCTGGTATATGCGAGGGTGGCTGCCTGGGATCGTATGGTATACATGTTATTGAGCGGTTGTGCTTTAAGCCAAGTAGGGTGCTATATCGTTGTCAGACATACCGTGTGCATTTAGAGCTTGTCCGCTGCATCCTTCTGTAGATCACAATGTTGTACGGTTACAACTATGTATGTCCATTGCTCACTCAAGGGTCTAATGCATTACCCCACACCTCTCGCGTGTTCGTCAGCTACGAAATATGGACACGATGTCCCATTCATCTCCGAGTCGTGGTCGCAACACGTATCTGGATACACGTCGGTCGACCGAGTTCTGTGTAACAACGAGGC
Organism: Saccharina japonica; assembly: GCA_008828725.1. Classification (NCBI taxonomy): domain Eukaryota; class Phaeophyceae; order Laminariales; family Laminariaceae; genus Saccharina; species Saccharina japonica. Next base: position 106,651 of record MEHQ01001298.1, on the reverse strand, counting down.
GTGCCTCTATGTACGGCGTTAATGAGAAGAACATAGTATACAATAATCTGGAGCACCACCTAGTTATCGTACAATATCGTACACACACGAGTAGAGGGGGACCCCCTCCCTGCTTCCATCCGCTTCACGAAATAAGGCACAGTGACGTGAGGGGAACCATGCCGCCATGTTTAGCCCTCACATCAATGCTGAGAGTAGTTTCACTCAGAGGCCGGATCGTGTCTTATTGTCGTCAACGACTACACTGCGAAGGGTTAGCAAAGCTTATCGAACGGGGCATGCTAACGCCAGCTACACAACGCAAACCCTAGAATCCCCATGAGCCTGTATAAAATCGTCAACTGCCATAAACTGCCCCCCACTCAGCTCGCCGCATGACAGGTACAGACCAATGTATCATCAAAAGCCAGATAAAATGGCATGAGGCGCCTTAATTACTAAGAAATTGCCCAATAAAAACGGAAATCCCAAGATCCATTAGAAATCGTCGCCAAGATAAAGGGCAATTCCAACATCCATAATAAACAACGGCGTTACTATGGAACAGCTCTACTCGGTGTGCCATACCGCACGACGTATCATCAAATGTCAGGTAAGACGGCACACGTAGAATTCGATCATAAGTCATTGCCCAGGTAAATTGGCAATCCCAAGATCACTAAAAACATCATAGCCAATATATCATGGCACTTCCATTGCATGTCAATAAAAAACGCCAGTATGGAACAACCATACTCGGTGCGCCATACGGCAAGTGCCGCACAACGTGTCATAAAATGCCAGGTCAAACTGTACGTGGAAAATTCGATCATAAGTTAATGCCCAGGTAAAACGGCAATCCCAAGATCCATTCCAAATCATCGTTAACATAATATCAATCCCAATTCCAATAGAAAACAGCGTCAGCATACAACAGCTCTACTCGGTACGACATACGACAAGTACAGGACGACGTATCATGCAATGCTAGGTTTACCTGCACGTGGCAAATTAGATCATAAGTCATTGCCCAGGGACATCGGCTATCCCACGCTCCAAATCATGATTTGCCAAGATAAAACGGCAATTCAAACATCAAGCAACAAGCACTTTCAATGTGACCCGGCATCCCCGACATCACAGAAACCCGTGTACAGTCATTAGTAGACAAATCAAGCCGAAACAAATCTTAGGAACACTAAATACCACAAATATAATGTCCATGTTTCAAATCACCACAAATACATCAATATCGTACGGTGAAGGTTGATGAAGTTCCTCGATACTGCTTCAAATATGAATACTGTATTGTGATAAAAGGGCGGTTCGAGGATGGTCGAAACCTGTGGCCCTTCATTAGAATGTCCTCACCAACTGGTGCCGTGCTTCGAGTGTAGGTATAGTTGGTAATTCTGTTATGATCAAGCAGACCCGCAATCCGAAGGTCCTCGAACGCTGCTGATAAAAAACAAACTAAAATGAAGCAAAGTGGACCGGGTGACCCATCCCGAGAGAAAACAACTTACAAACGAAGGCAAAACGAATCCCCGTCTGCCCCCGTTGGAGACACCAGCGTGACTCATCCATTTATGTGCCCGATACATATATGACACACAAGCTTTACCACACCGGGATAGCTGTTGTTGCCCCGTCTCTCATTCAGCAACTGTACTTGCGTATGCTTCGGCAGCAAGTCGTGAAACGTTCGAACCCCCTAACGTACCCTTCTCTAACGCTATGCCGAATCCACACGCGCGTTTCGATAATAAAGTGATTTGCCCCCTTTAACTAACGTACTCTCAGAACAGAAGTGTTCCGTCTCCAGGAATGCCCTACTTGCGTTGGAGATGTCTTCCCGAGTTTAGGCGAGATGTCTTCCCGAGTTTAGGCTGACAACACCATTAGTGATCCGGACCACCTCGAGACGTGGAGAGCGAGACGATCGTTCGTCCCCACCTCAACCCTGCAAGCCCCATGGCGGCATGAAGAGGAACACCCTTTGAAAAGTCGTCGATTTCCCGTATTCCAATCTCCCTCGTGTGAATACCACGAATACCATTTAAAGACTACCTGGTTCTTGGCCGTAACCTTGGGGTTGAAGTGCCGTGCCAAGCTGGTCACAATCCGGCTTTGTGCCATATCGTCATTATGCAGTTGCAATAACCGAACACGAAGTACATTCATCCCTAAAGCCAGAAATGGACCGACGGCGGGTTACATTGCCAACGCAATTTCACGTGTCCCAAGATTAACAACGACAGCACCGACCTAGCTAGAATGCTAAACACTTCGACTGTTTAACAAGCGACCTCCGACCTAAATTTGCACGTACCGTTCGAAAGGATACTGGTATCGGGGGAACATACGAATATCGCGTCCGCACGTGTAACTGGTGCCTCATGGTGATGTACGAGCTCCGAGTGAACTGTAGCCTCACAGGGCGATCACGAAACAAATGAAATAAGGCCAAGGTTGCACGGCGCAAACATTTCAACCCATCACCCTTCTGGCGCACCATACCGCATCTCCAGACAATATTTTGGGATCTACACGCCGGCGGGGCTGCGCGACAAAAATGTGTACTTCCGGCACTATACCGCGTGAGGCATAAATATTGCGTTACAGTGAAACTATATTGCAGGCATAGACCTGACTTGGCAGCCATATATATTTAGTCAAAATACAGTGATCGTAATCGAACCCCGGAGCATGTGGTTACACAGTGGCGGGCGGGGGAACGATGCACGCATCCATTTCGAAAGCTGATGATAGCATCCCATACCAAGTGACCCCTCTTCAAACCCTGAGCAACCAGATCTCATGACATACCCCCCCCCCCTCCAACCTAGCATGTTACAATGTTTAACCATGTATTAGAAAGGCGTTGTGTGAATACTTTTAGTTGCGTATGCTCGACAAGTGAACGTTACTCCCACTCACTTGTCACGCCATTGGGTTTTATAAAGCATGTATGATCGTATAGTTTTCATACGTTGATCATTTTCGTCAAGTTGATAGTGTGAATTAGAAGCCATATTAGTCGTTTCCTAGAAAGGCGAAGTCGGTGCCCCGGGAGTCCGACACGCGGTAGTCCTCGACGGTCCCGCGGAATGCTTCATACCCTTTCATCACAGCGTGACCTTCCTTGTCCAGAACTGGGCGGGCAGTTTCACCAAGAATTCCGGAAAGTGAGTCGCTCTCGAGTAATAGGCCGTCCACACCCACGTTCATCTGCCAGAACTCCAAGTCGGGAAGGACACGCCCATCCCAGTCAAGCTCTCCGTTGCCTTGGAAGTTTGTGCCCACATTTAGCCGCACTGTTATCGTTGAAGTGTCAATTTTGAACACTGCATGATTAGAATGCACATCGGAAAGGTCGTGGTGCACAATATACTCCGTGCACCAGTCGTAAGCAGCCATATGCTCGAAACGCAGGATCCAGTCTTCGAACGTTTCGTCGACGCCCAACTGGCGCCTGCCCTGCAGCATTTCGTCGTACATGCGGGTCCATATATCGGCCCCTCCAAACTGCCGGCACTCCACGGGAAGGTTCGACGCCGACACAGCAATGCCGTCAGTCACTTGTTCTTTCCTGGAGAACCGAAGCAGGTTATCGACCTCCTTCCCGTCGATAATAGCACGCAATCCACCGTTGGCAAGACAGGGCGAGACCCCGCGAGGGCAGCCGGAAGTTTTGACATCGTACGGGTTCGTCACCTCGATAGCAAGAGAATGACCCTCGGACAAAATGCTGAGCCCAGTGATCAGCTGGCGGTTTGGAAATTCGGTTGGAAGCGGCGCAGTCAGCCGGACGTTGATGTGGAAGTTACGGTTGAGATCCGTGACAAGGCAATACCAGCCGCCATCTAGCCCAGACCAATCAATAGCCTGGCCACGAAGCCCTTGCATGTGCGGGTCGTCGCACATGTCAGTCCCAGGAGGGCAAACTGCGTTTTTTGGGTAGACATTCGGCAAAATGGGAGGAACATGGGGGATCGATTAATATCACACGGTGTTGGAATGTCTGTTTGGTGTTAAACTGGGACGCGCATTGCCAAAACCGGTATTGCATAGAGAGCAAGAACCTGTTCTGAATGCCAAGTCCGACAATCAAACCGTTGCGGGCGGCAGCTATTCCGTCTACCTTGCAGAAGGCGTAGGGTCTTGCCACACGACACAACGTTCGTTTTGTTGGAACTGGCACTGACTTGCCTCAGTTTCACGAATGTTCTAGATGGATTAGTCGTCCTATGGCGACAACCGCCGAATCGAGAATCGACCCTCCGCCTTGAAATATAGATGGTATCTACTCACTATAGTTTGAAGGTTAAGGAGGGAGCTTGGATCCTTCCATATATATATATATTTTAAACAATCAAGCAGGGATCATGGTAAACGTAATGTACCTAACACGCATATATACTCACGTAATACACGAACTTTCGGCTACTTGAGGGGTCAACTAAGGCCTTTGTATGTCGATAACATTGCATGGTTATGCCCGGGATATCGAATATACTGCCAATTCGTCTGTGTTGCACTTTTTTCACACATACAGTTTCTGTAAGCAACGAGGCAAACTGGCAGGGTCGGAATGTTCTTACAGAGTGTGAGGCTTAGAAGTGAACACACGTGTCGATATATCCAACACCAAGTTCGAGTCAGCAACCCTTGATGGCTGCTGTTTGCGTAGTGTTTTGTAGTTGAAAGAACGTGAAGCGAGTGCCTTAAATCAAGGTTTGAAAGAGTCGGGTGATGCTCCAGGCATTATATATACTTCGCCGAACGACAGTAATAGTTGTTTATAGTCATTCTAAGCCGATGTATGGAACTGAAGGGGAGTGCTCCAACCCTACGTGGGGCACTGGGAAGTTCATGTTCCACGTCAGTTTTGTCGACTCAGTGCTCTATTCTAAACATTTCGCTAGGTCTCAACAAATAGATTCCAGCTTTTTCGCACCTGTAGGAGTTGGCGCAGGAACCGGGTCATCTGTTCGTTCCGAGAAAAACACAAACGATGTCGAAATAAACGGTGTTAATGACCACAGTACATTGTCAACGACCTTGTACTGGGTCATAGGTATCCATAGGGGTACCCCGCATAAACTGATACGAACTCTTTATATTAGAGACGATTGCTCAAACTAGGAGCATTGTACATGTGGGGCAATGTTGTTGTGACTGTCTGAACACGCTCTGGCTAGCTGATGTCAGGCAGGTCCCGGACTGAAAAAACGACTGCCATCAATAAGGCATCTTCGCGAACGGTTTTATAAATAGTATATAGTCTAAGTGATTACCCCCCCCCCCCCCTGAAGCTGTCGTCCATATGCAAGTCCGCCTCAGAGGCGGTTCTTAGCATGATGCAGCTCACCCTCCATGCGACTCGCCCAATACCTCACTGCATTTCGCGCTTGGTGCAAGCAATGTCTGCCTGGTTGGTGAAAACCCAACGCGCTCCGTCCCGGCATTGTAGGGATGCGAGGGTCTATGGTCATATGACTACGGTCGTGCACAACATGAGTACACCCCCCCCCCCAATGCCCGCCAGTAGCTGACATTCCTAGGAGAGCACGGTGTAGGTGAATGGCGCAGAGGCCAGACTGAATCACTGTAGACATCGACGTACCGTTATCGAGTCACCGTCGATGTTGAAGGACGTGGTTGTTATCCCGATCCGCGCACTACACCTACTGGAGCCGCGATTGGTCTAGCTTTTGGCGTTTACTCATAAACGAACAAACAGTGCCCCCTGTGTCACGGTTGTAACTCTAGCCACATATTCCAACTCGCGTTCGTAGGGTGTACACTGTGTTGACTACAATATGGTGTTTAGCGTACTCGCACTTTCACGTCAACTCCCAGGAACGCGGATTCAAGTCTACAACCACTGGGTATACATCTAGGTATATACTAAAACCGAGCCTACGCAATTCGTTGTACCGGTGTGAAATTGTGTAAATACTTGGAGTCGGCTAACACTATGACCATTGTTGATCGAAATAGCAGAAGCCCCATAACGTTTACGACGACCACCGGCAATGGAAATCTATTATCACGGCAGACGCTAGGCCGTTGATACCGGAGAGGTAATGTCTCATAAAAATTCGAAGATGATTTAAGAAGGAATCAGAACATGCAGGTCTTCTGGCACAACTTGTAGAAATTTACCTGGTATACCAAGGGTATACCGCAACAAATAAGGTAGGTTCAGAACAGGGTTACTATCGTAATGACAAAAGAAACGTGGTGGGCTCAACCTTGGTGCCAGAATCCAAAGTATTTCAACAGATACACCTAGGTGCGGCGTTTGTTCCACACACCAACGGTGATATCTAAACAAGCACAGAGGGGGCTGTACACACACAACCTCTAACAGCGCGCAGTAAATGTTGTATACGCGTTTTCTCGACCATTCCCGCCATATGTGCTGTCTAACATCAGCACTTCGTACCAAATATGGTAGAAACAACACCGTCAGTTTAGAACGCCGCTCACCACAAATTTCCATGCAATCGCCGGTCTGGCAGCAGGTTTCTACATCGGTGCAGAAGTCGTTGAATAGGCACGCTGTTACAAACGATGAGTGGGAGCATGTCGGGAACCGCAGCCGAGTTAAAAAACATACTTTACATAGACATAATCGTTGATCAACACGAAACAGCGAGTCTTACGCGAGGTACACGAGACTGAGGCCCTCGAGCAGAAGAGGGACGGACACACGGTTTGAACTGAAATCATGAAGGGTGACAACCACACTACCACGTAGCGGGCGCATTTACCTCTGCCAGGGTATTTATGCTGTAGTGCGGATTTACGGTTCCGGCATCGAATACGAGCACTTTATATACTCTACACTGTTAGGAAACTTTATGAGCTCCTTACACGGGGAGCTCAGTATCTCACCCGAAACATTACTTCGGAAACATTCGTTCGCGCAACTCGACCAAACCTTCCAATGCGGTAGTCTAAAAACAAACGTACCAGTAAAATAACAACAGTATCCAGTAGTTACTCACGTGCGGAACACAACCGGTCAGAACATATTGAGCATAAAAGTGGTACCCCTACCGTGGGATTGCTCATATACAAGTGTCAACACCTGTGTCTCTCACGCGTCTTTCAAGTTCATTGTTCGAGCTTCAGGAGTTAGCCCTGCAACTCCCAAAAGCAACCCGATCTGTCCGGAACTAGTTGTAGACCATACTAGCGGTACCAACACGTCTCCCGCTGTGACCCTAATACCCTTCCCTTCGCTGCACATTTCGGTGTAGCGAAAGAATGTGTGGTCTCTTCGAAATTCGTGACCCGGCATATAGTGCGCTGTAGGTAGTAAGTAATGTTGTTAACATAAATGGCCCTCTCCTCGTAGAGTTCAGACCGCTTTTTCTTGAGGTTGCACTGCAAACGAGGAATGGACTTTTTCCAATCGGTAAGGAAGCTTTGTGTCCTTTTCTACCGCGGCCATACTGATCACCCCTATGCGTGAGAAGACCAACGATGACTTGGCCCCGCGGAACGCGATCTATTCCGAACAGGCATATGTGCTCCCTGTGTATTTCTGTGAAAATTGTAGCCTACGACCATGCTGGCACTCTATGTTATCCCGTCCAAATGATGAGACTCTAAATAAAAAGTCCGAATGTATCCTTAATCATCTATCTTCGCCATACGTAAACAATTTATACCGTACGTATCACGAGATGATTTGTACCTGTTTCTGCTCGTTCCTCCCACAAAATAACTGCTAAAGATAGTATAGCTGTCGCTAGGAACTCGCGCAGCAGGATGTCAGCAACTGTTGTCAACTTGTGTGCATTCGTTGGGAAAAAACACGAAACAAACGTCGACGACGTGCCCGAAAACCCCCTCTGCCCCCCCTTAAGGTGGTACACGCGCATGATGGAGCAGGCTATGACAATGAGCATATGCTCCACTTTGGTGAAGCCCTGAAGTTCTGGAGAAACTACCACCCGGGTCCTTGCCAATATCGTGGCAGAATGCCTTTGGCACTTTTATTTTTCGCTGGCAGCTGCTCGATGGAAAGCAATACACAGGAGCATAAGCAGCTGAGATTCAATACTCCTGTGTAGTTACTATCAACCCACCAGGTGTATGTATGTCGCATATTCGTACGTCTACGATAGAAAAAACACAACTGGTCATAACACAGATAGAGAGAGTAGTGTAACGGGTGTGGTTTGGACGTGTGACCACGAGGGTCCCGGGTTCGAGATCGTGTTCACGACTGTTTCGTTTTGTTGGTAGAGTTGCAGTACGTCTACTATATATAAAGAAAAACTGCTTGTACAAACAACTTCAGCGGACCGAGTAACAGGTGTCATAGGGACTTGTCAACACAAGAGTTCGGGGTTCGAGACCGTGCTCATTTTCTTCATTTTTTTCGTTAGAGTTGCAGTACCTATACTATAGAACCAAAGAAAAACTGCTTGTACAAACAACTTCAGCGGACAGAGTAACAGGTGTGATAGGGACTTGTCAACACAAGAGTTCGGGGTTCGAAACCGTGCTCATTTTCTTCATTTTTTCGTCAGAGTTGAAGTACGTATACTATATAAATAAAGAAAACTGACTGTACAAACATCTTGGGCGAGTAGAGAAACAGATGGGGTACTGACGTGGATGAACGGGTGTCTGGTATACGAGACCACATACAACTCCAAATTATTTGTTTTTATGTTAGAGTACAACGTAGTCGACATATAACATTAGGACATTACGTTAGAGTGCAACGTAGTGCTCAAATAAACTCTGAGAATTTGATGAAAGGTGCAGACAAAAAATGGAGACATAATCAGCTGTCTAACCAAGTAGGAACACGGTCGAGGCTATCTTTCGAGGGGCCCCCATCACTACAAACTCGAACCTGGCGTTACTACCACTTGCTGTAGTGCAACGTATACTCGAATGCGGTACGTACGCTATGGTGATACTATTACGATGCCAATAATGTTGTAAAACACCTGCATAACGCCCGGTGCTGCTCACGCTACCAACATGTCGTTAACGAAGACACATCACCGGCAGACGGGGTGAATGCTATTTCATACACGAACAAAACGCGCCTAATCCGGAAATGAAACTCTCAACCAGGAAACACAATGGTCCTTGCCCGGATTATTGGACTACCTCGAAAGTACAGGACACAACGGCCGATCCTCAAAACAAGACTTACAATATCTCGAAACGCCGACCCCGGGAACAGCACGAATACATCCCCGGGGAACACGTTTTCGACGAAGCAACGTAAACCCTTAAACAACATCCCTTCTGAGCAATAGACCAGTGCAACGATAAAGACAGTACGGTTTAGCTACTTGTTTGGTGAAGGATGTAATCCTACCGTCGGAATGTCATCCCTAGCACACCATGTCGTTTTTCGTGTAGGTCATGCGTTTGTTCGTCGGGTGTTGCATATTTTGTATTCATTAAGATCATTTGTTCGGTGGGGTATGCAGCTCCTCAAGTGCCAACCCTTGACAACTAATTGGTCAACCTCTAGTACAGCATACATCTATGAAGGTGACACTGATACATATTTCGGCGGTAACATGTTGTTTTACCACAATGTGATCCGCGATGGTGGCTGGTTTAAGACTAAGTACAAAAACGGCCACCCACTATTTGCCGACGCATTTATTTCGAAACAAAACGCGATCGTAGGGCAAGGTCGATCGCCATGCTTACCCCCACCCCCCGCCGACAGATCACGTTCATTGGCGCAACGTTCCGTCGAAACAACCCTTAAGCAAAGTATCAGGGTTAAATACCTACCCGGGAAGGGTCAAGTGCAGGCTCAAACATTATCAAGTTGACATTTTCCGGTTAGAATTCGTTCCCCATTCTCATTTGGCCCGTGTTATATTGAACAAGGCTAAGATATCTCACAGACGTGTTCTGCGGTCGTAAATCTGGACACTATGACGGTCCCACATCATACAAATCATACAGGTAGAGTTCGATCGGAAATCACCGCCTCGGATCCAGAGCCATCTTGTGCAATGATAAAACAAATACGTTTGTTTTGCGAGTCTACAGCGACTGTAGTGTACATAATCCGCTTCACGTTACCACCGTCAGAAGTCTTACAGTATATTCAAGCGCCTATCAACAAAGCAAATAAAGTATAAACGTAAACGAAAAACATAAAGCTGTACAGACGTTGAATATTTTTCACGCTCTGGACAAGTATATCTGGGCAGTGTCTGGACACTAGTTTATCAACGCCCAATAGATATGTGTTCACGAGACTGCGATTTATAACTGAATTTCTTCCTGCATGATATGTGTGTATGCGGCGGTAACAGGGAGCAGCTACGTGCAAACAACGCATATAAGAAATATGTGGTTGCGGGCTCCCGAGGTTCTATTTGTCACGATAATCTGCCGAAAGCTTGAGGCGAGAATGTCAATGTAGTTTGTTCGTGCTGCCCCTTAACGTCTGGGGAAATTCTTCGCCCTGACCCTCCACACCGTGTTGTGCGGGCAGGATAACACGCGGTGGGGTGTGACTATATTTCTCAAACGCCCCTTTCGACAGGTATGTTTTTGGCGTCAAAACGCACGCATCCTCGGAGGTATGTAAAACCGTTGTATTGTTTCTGAAACCAGCGAACATCGTGACGCAAGTTAATATCGGGTTGTTTACAAGCACTTTATACCCTTGAATCTTCGTTGTTACCTATAACCCTCACAGGCTACCTTTTGGAGATACACGGGCATGTCGTCTCTGGAAACAACTCCTGGCGAAAACGCAGAAGCCCACACAGGATATAAACACGGCCCACCCCCCCGAGACAAACGTGGCCCCCACATTTGGTAAATCCAGGCAGGGGATTTATACGTACATCCCGTCCTTATACGACAATTGTTTTTTGCCTTGAAAAACATAACGCCCGGAACACCATAAATTCGTCCTCATATACTGGATACATGCCCTAAAACATTTCCAAATATACCAATCTGGACCCTCGTTCTATGATATAGATAGTAAACACCCGTATTGAGGCTGGCACAGTTGCTCGGACAGGCCAAATGCCTGTCTCTGTGAGTCCACTTGCCTCCCCGACGATCCGAAAGGAGCGGCATACCCGGCCGTGGATTTGACCAAAAGGCGTGCCACTGTAGCACGCTTGGTTAGTGACCCGCCGGCGTATCACGCCATCAGACGCCAAGCAAGCATCGCTGCATTGTTTAAAGGACTTCAGATGTCATTGAAATTATCGGTCATGATAATCTCTCAACAGACACGGCTTGGCGCAGCATGCGACGAAGTGGTCCAATGGTTCGATCATCCATACTCTGGGTCACGAGACCATGATGCGCAGTGCCTTGTTTGATGTCGCTCACAATACAGATCGACACGGAGGGATGTATCGCGTCACCAACCCATAGGTATCCGAGAGACTCTACTATCTATACATCTTGACAAAAAACAAAATGGCGCCGCTTTTCTGACAGGCTGCAATTGCCTTTCCACCTAGTTCGCATACACCAGAGAACGTGGTTTACCCAACCAACGTTAAATTCAACAAGTAAAACAACATCTTTAGGTTGCTCACCTGAACTTTCTAGACAGAGGCAAACACTTCTGTTTTCAAGAGTGCTGCAGCGGTTGAAATCGATCGAACTTTGGGATTTACAAAATCAGTCAACATAAGACCCCGAACTGACTGTTTTCACTCGATGTGCGGAAGGGTACTGCCCCACACGGGAAACGGCAGCCCATGGAGATGCGCCGTATGGGGGGTGTGACGCCGTCGGGTACGCCAGATAGTTGTTGAAGGGAATATTTAACGACTCGTGAGGTGTTTTGGTGTCCTCACCTCTGGGAGCCAGCAACCCCAACAAACTCTCAAACAGTCTGAACGGTTTCATTTCACGCGCGGTAGCCTCATATTGTTCGTACAATAGCTTTATCACGGATCAAACAGTCGTCATCAAACGATTACTGGTGTCCAAGAGGAAGATTTGAATTGGTGTCGTCGCGTAACAACAAACACCCGACCAAGAGCAACACGCTTCCCTTGGGTGGAATTATGCTATTGAGCTAAACTGAGGTGAAACGTAATAGACACAGCTCGCCATTCTAGTATAAGTTGCATCCGTTGTTTACATTTTCAATTTGTGCATTGTGTCTTTGCAAATCTCTTACTATACAAAACTAATGAATGACGACAAGTATTTGTTGACCTAGAGTTTTGGAAGGGGCGTGTCCTTCAGTGGTTGACTCCGCAAACCTGTCACGTTAGCGCCTCCGTCAGCCTATCGCACGACACATTGACAACACAACGTGGCCAATCCGAAACAATACAGGTTCAAACTACATGTTACCGATGTGTATGATGTTTTAAACACACTCAAACTATAATGATTAAGCGGCCGGACGGGTGTCATCCATTAGCGTTTGGTTTCCCAACAGTCCATCGTACCGTTAGGCGGGGCGACACGTCCAGTGGACAGTACAACGTGATCGACGCCCAACGATCGGAATATAGAATGTCGCCACGGATAACATATATATGGTGAGTAACCCCCATGCGTCGGGTGTGCCCCCCACGACCATGGCTCGGGATGGACAATGATTTAACCTTCGTGTAGTTCCGTGGGTCATGTCAGCTCGTCCAGTGATAGACCCACGTGTCTAATACGGTTTACGTACACACAACATACAACCTGGTCAACGGCACTTCAGTGTCTACATCGCTCAACACTTCCCGACAATAGTATGACCCTGATGAGCGTCATAGACGACTACGGACTAATGGCGTCTAGCAACATGAAAGCACTCACCATTGCCAAGGCGTTTCGAACGCGTTTAGTGGACAGCGTGGGACCGCAAGTACAGTATACAGGCCTAAATGTTGACCAAAACATATCAGTCCGTACCTAGCCTTTTCGACCAGACGTACCACCCCTAGCGTGGTCTACCGTGTTGTATTTCGTGACACAAGAGGCCTGCACCACACAAATGAGCTTGACCGCAGAAACAATAGTAACTTAATACAAGGTATGTGCGTGCCCTTCGCTCAATTAGAAATTAGTGTTCACTCGTTTAAGAGAAATACGTGCTAAAAACTGTCATGAGGTCGCCTTAGTTATAGGTGCAGGCGTGGTCGCGGTAAAATAACGTGAAAAACGTCGAGAAGGCAAATCATATCGTGTCAAAATAATCAAACAATCACTGCGTACAGAACAAGTCAGTGCATAACACTACAATCTTGAGTCAATAAAAATAGCATAAAGCACGTTTCTAAGTCGCCGAGTCGCGTTATCGGGAAGGCACAATATGTGATTGAGAGTGGGATACATGTCAGTCCCTGGGGTCTAGACGGACCCGCTGATTATGAATACGTAATGTACATCCTTGTCTGAATACTCGATAGACGACCCCCATCATTGATATATATTTCACGGTTAGCGATCGTTGTCATAACGCCATAGGTGGAAATTAACTAACGGAAAACATTAAAATAATAATATTTCCTCGGTGCTAGCTGACGGTCGGCGGACAACGGTCATCACACGTATGAATTATTATAATATTCGTGCAGGTGACATTCGTTATAATGTGGCTCCACGGCGGTGATAGGTTTCATGGAGAAGTATGTTACAACCCATCTTAACGTATTCAGTGTTCTCAATGCCGAAATGGGATGGACTTGACACGGATTACACATCTTTGAAATAGTCCACCTAGGTGTCGTCGCTTGGCTACGATCGACGTAGCACGTTTCGGGCTTACAGGCTATGATCGAGCTGCCTCATACACACTCGTCGGTCTGTCGTCCTTGCGTTACACATTGTTTTCCACTCCCAAGTGAGGTTATGGGACTGTTCATCGTGTGCTAGAACTTTGATTTCCCAAAAAAACAAAGCATTTTCGGTGGGGTATAGCGTCGCTCGAGCGACCACCCTCAAAGAAATATTGTTCATCTCTACCGTGGCAAACGTCTGCCCTACATGCTCACAACCACAAGGGACAGTTACTACATCCTTCACCAAATATCAATATCATGCGGGACACCAGCAGACACCAGCAGACATTGAAACTCGTCATAGTCGATTGAACCTCCACACTCACAGAGAGGGTCAAAGGCATGGGCGGAGAAAGCCAGGAAGAGCGAACAGCTCGCACTTAAAAAAGATCGTGTGACACGCATCGCGGTAGACCTGGAGAAATCAGTTATCGGGACAAGCGCGGCGCACGAGTGGGAAATGCAGGGTGTGTGTTTGTGGGATCTGTGTACTCGGGTTTAGTGTCAGCCCCACTGCACAAAGGCGGAATGGCCAAGTGGAAAATCAAACACCGGATCTCGAAGAGGAGTGTTTTTGGAATTTGCAATAGGCTGAAGCGGAAATTGGTTGGACTTGCTACACTATAGTAATGTTTGGTTTCCATGGTGACCGGACCGGACGAACTATGGCGTGGTTCGGATGTGTATTGAACAAAATGGTTCAGAGATATTATCACCACCGGTCCACAGGAAGCCGTAAATTGTACGCATTATAATAGAGGGGGAAAACCGACGGCGGGAACCACATGACGAGACATCGACGCTATCCTGTGTGGTAAGAGGAGTTTGGTGGAACTGCACGACCATTCATCGATGGACTGAGTCCGATACTGCCATGATGTGGGGTGAAGGACAAGCCACGAGTAACAACAGGGTTTGGCGCAGGTACGATCTTCCTTGTATGGGTTCAGCATTATCACCATTATAGGGGTTACGCATATTGAAATACAGCGAGTTTGGTGTACAATTGAAGAATGCTGACCTTGTGTTGAATTTACCTGCGATAGTACTCGTAGGTCGTAACCATTTTCAAGGCCAGACGTGTCTAACGACATCAAGATGCATTTCAAGGGTGGTCAACAAATGATACGAATTGAGGTCCTGTCTCTGTAGAGAGTTGTGTCAAGCAAGGTCTGTGGGGAGTACCTGTGATCAATGAGAGGAATAAACTGAAAGATTAAGCAATTATCTTGCCATTGTAACAAAAACAAAAACCAGAAGATTAGTGAAAATGGATGAGAATATGAGGAAATCGAGCTAAGGCAAATCGTCTGATTGCCGTGGACGTTACGTGACTATCTCAGGAAGACGCACACACTGCAGGTACTCCATGCCTCTACTTATTTGGTCGACGTCTAATACGAGCACCGTAACAAGAGACGCCTGCGGCGAGCCGCAGCCTCGCAGGCGCCGCCGGGGGAGCGTGGCAGGCAAAGTCAATGCGATATGCCAGGTATGCGTGAATGTGCGCATGGAAACCGAGATATAAGCCACACCATTAAGTTTCGGTTACGGCGAACATTAAACGGTTCCAAAACGAATGCTACCGCGGATAGCAACAGAAGCCTAATGTTTTTTTCGAGTATGACGAATATAACATATATCCTACACGTTGTTCAACTACGACCATTTGGTTAAAACGTGCTTCAAACAAATTTTATCACCCACGGCGAATACTACGTGTTTGTTGTTGTTTGTTGCTTGTTTGTTTGTTTGTTGGTTCTGTCGACTATACCTGATTTAGGTACAATGACCCCCAAACGTGTTTCTCTGCTCTGGCCAAACCTTAACACGCAACAAAACATGATGCCTGCAGTAAAGATGATCGGTGCCAAAACTCGCGTGGTGCGATGCGCGCAACGAGGCTCGTGGTGGCTGTTGCCCGAAACGGAACGTTTTGACTAAACGTTGCGACCGCGCAACAGAGTCACAGCTATTTAGTGCTCTTGAGTATACCACATCAACGGTGGGTTAGTAAGCGTGTCACCGATGAGGTTCTCAGAGTAGTGAGAAGCGCCATTCGTCGTTCTGATCAGCCATTCACACTCTCTCTGTGTTCCTGCCGTGGCGTAGATGAAGCACAAAAACGCGCCGTCGCGATCGAAAGTTTAGAATATTCGCTCTGTCGTTGCACAGTCCAACGTGCAACATTTCGGTCGCCTATTTCAGTAGGTGTCTTACTACGACACATATATACTATATATTCGGAATACAGTAAGCATATCAGATAGTGCCCGATAGGACATATTACAAAATTATGTCATGTCATCGTTCTTGCGTAGTTTCTCTACTTCGTGTGCTTATCTCTCTGCTCCAGACCATATAACACTCCCACCCTCCGCATACACTCCATCTCCCACTACTAAACAATGTTCTCTCTCGTCCGTCCTTTAGACACCATTATGTATACTTTCCTCCTACCTCGCCATGTCTAACTCAATGTTCAGTCCTTCGTTCCATGCGGTCGTTCGTCTGTTTCGCCAAACCCAAATGCGGTACGTATTCTATTGTATGTTTGCGTTTTTGATTTACTGGCATATTACTGAATTTTCAGGCGATGGCTTCGCGGCGGGGGGGGGGGGGGGNGGGGGGGGGGGGGGGGGGGGTATATTAATTGGTTGTGGCTATTTCAACCGGACATTCTTGAGTTGAATATTGAAAGCTTTGCGCGTCCGTACATTAATACAGGTTCTCGGCTTTGTTGCTATATGGCCAAACGCCCTGGAACGCCACACCATTCAAGAGTGGTGGGCGTACGAGTTTTTTTTTTATTGAAGGCCCCACCAAGGATATCGGAATTCTTGGCTTTTTCGATCATTCATAGTTACGAATAAATATCAGTATGTATCGACGCCCGTCCGTTCTCTCCCAGTGTACTACGTCAAATTCATCAGAGCTATCCTCGTTACTTTTCCCGCGACCTACGATAGCAGCAGAACCTCGACGATGTCAGCGCCATCCATATATAACAAACAGCGACAAGAGTATGATCACATAGCCACGATCAAGGGGAATCGGATATTGGCATTATATTCTCCGCATGTTTATCACACCGCGGCAGGGCAACGGCAACGATACCATGGGAGTTTTTTTTTTTCATGTACCGTTGTATCGTTACCGTGGTTCTACGGCTTCATCTCTTGCAAACAGGAAGGAATAACACCACTCGATTGCCCTTGATTAGTTTTTTTTATTGATGCCCTTGGTTGACACTAATAATTTCAAATGAAAGACGTTGATATAGTCGATATCCTTAGTTATAGTGGGAACAAAACAATTCTCGAAGACAGCCCTGACATTCACAACACGGAAGAAAGCACCTTCCGGTGATTATATCTTTGGCATTTCAGAATGCTATCGCCGGGTGTGCTGTTGTTAATGGGGTGTGTTATTTAACGCATCTCAGGTGATAAACATCATGCAAAACAGCTATGCAGCTAGGGGGTATGGTAATGAGTGGGTGTGACAACGACGGGGTGTGCTAACGGCGTTATTTGTTGATGAGGAGCATTATAACACCCCGACAATATTCAGGGTGTGTGGTATATAAAGGATGTGGTGACGGTATATCAATGATTGCTGTGGAGTGCGTGTGAACAGACCCCGGTCCGAAAGAAGGGGTTATGTTTGTAAGGGATATGCTAACGCACGACAGGTTTGTCTTCCACCAGTTTGTTTTTCTATTCTCACGTACTGCCGGTGCTGGTAAGCCAAGCGCCTGAAACCCGGGGATAACAGCACGTTTTCCCGCTTTACTGCGATACCGCAAAACGGTATGCAGTACCGATGCCATACAGGTATTCATTGATGAAGCCTTAAGGTTCGCACCGCAAGTGCTGCAAATGCTTCGCTGGTACCGTTACCGATACCGGTACCGGTACCGGTACGAGTAGCCGGGGCTTGACATACGGCAGACGTAGGATACGTGATCACGTTCGTGCCAGTACCGGTAAGCGCGCTGGTGCCGTAGAAAAATGACATGATCGTCGCCAGAGGCGCGGTAGCAGCAGCTACAGGTGGGATTAAAGCCGCGGACTCGTTCAGCCTATTCTAAGGGGGCGCAGCAGTTGCGTCCATACTGTTGTGTCTATACTGATGCCTGTTGATTGTGAATTAAGAATGATATCCATTAGTCGGGCGTGTGGAGTTTGACACTGTTTCCAGGCGTACACAACTAAGGGCGGTGTTATCTGACGTACCCCAGGTGATAACGTGACTGTTAAAATACGAAGTCAAACAAATTTCACCCGGTGTTCGTATTTGGGGGGTGTACTCATGTCGTGCACGGCCGTAGTCGTATGACCATAGACACTCGCACCCCTACCCTGCCGGGACGGAGCAAGTTGGGGTTTCACCAACCCGGCAGACATTGCTTGCACCAAACGCGAAGCGCCTTGATGTAATGGGCAAGTCGCATGGAGGGCGAGCTGCATCCTACTAAGAACCGCCTCTGAGGCGGACTTGCATATGGACGAAGGTGGGATTAAAGCCGCGGACTCGTTCAGCCTATTATAAGGGGGCGCGACAGTTGCGTCCATACTATTGTGTCTATACTGATGCCTGTTGATTGTGAATTAAGAATGATATCCATTAGTCGGGCGTGTGGAGTTTGACACTGTTTCCAGGCGTACACAACTAAGAGCGGTGTTATCTGACGTACCCCAGGTGATAACGTGACTGTTAAAATACGAAGTCAAACAAATTTCACCCGGTGTTCGTATTTGGGGGGTGTACTCATGTCGTGCACGGCCGTAGTCGTATGACCATAGACACTCGCACCCCTACCCTGCCGGGACGGAGCAAGTTGGGGTTTCACCAACCCGGCAGACATTGCTTGTACCAAACGCGAAGCGCCTTGATGTAATGGGCAAGTTGCATGGAGGGCGAGCTGCATCCTACTAAGAACCGCCTCTGAGGCCGACTTGCATATGGACGAAGGTGGGATTAAAGCCGCGGACTCGTTCAGCCTATTCTAAGGGGGCGCAGCAGTTGCGTCCATACTGTTGTGTCTATACTGATGCCTGTTGATTGTGAATTAAGAATGATATCCATTAGTCGGGCGTGTGGAGTTTGACACTGTTTCCAGGCGTACACAACTAAGGGCGGTGTTATCTGACGTACCCCAGGTGATAACGTGACTGTTAAAATACGAAGTCAAACAAATTTCACCCGGTGTTCGTATTTGGGGGTGTACTCATGTCGTGCACGGCCGTAGTCGTATGACCATAGACCCTCGCATCCCTACAATGCCGAGACGGAGCATGTCGGGTTTTCACCGACCCGACAGACATTGCTAGCACCAAGCGCGAAGCGCCGTGAGGTGTGGGGCGAGTCGCATGAAGGGTGAGCTGCATCCTACTAAGAACCGCTTGTCAAGCGGACTTGAATGTGGATGACAGCTTCAATGAGATAATTTAATGTCTGGTGTGGCTACTTCCTGCGACAGCAATGGGAGCATTATGTATCTGCCTCGTGAATGCCTTACCATAGCACACCAGGTGATACGATCATTCCCCTAGTGCGGAGTTGAGGTTCCCGAACACGCACAAATGATCTACTCGACCGCCAGCCTTGGGTAACCACAAAAAAAAAACAAGAAAACAAACGGTACCCTGGTTGTCTAGCTCGCGCCGTGAGAGGCATGTTTTACAGCGTCGTTTCCAGGCGACGCCAGCCCAACCCATACATATATAATATAGGAGGAGGGGTAGAGGGGGGGGGGTTCTAAGGGCGTGTGGCTCTCTTCCGCGTGATAAGGAATATTGTGTTGTGCGAAGGGCCCCCTTAAACAAACTAACAGTACCAAGTCAAAGTGCGAAGCTACACTCCAGGAAAATTCAATAACACAAACATATGCACACAAAACAATATCAACAACAAAAACAACATCATCAACAACAACGCACATCAACAATACGAAATGCAATCAGAAACAACCATCAATTCGTATTGATAACCTACATGCACCTTGTCGGCGTCCCCGGTAACATGGCAGGTGAATCTCGCTCCTGGTAGAGTAATCATCGTAAGTTCGAGCCCATCCAAGTGCATGGTCGTGTGCTCGTAGGGACTTTTTCTCGCAAAACATATCTTGACTGGTGGAAAGCGCCAGAGCGTGAGTCTGCAAACTTCGTTGAAAATCGACAAACGTTAAGAAAGCTGAACCCTCTGCGCGACAAAATATCAAAGCAAGAACCGTAGTGAAAGAGGAAGGAGGGGAGCCTACTTTGTGACCCCGGATCTGAGTTATGAGTAGGGAGGTAGAAAAGCCGAAGCACGAAGATAACAATGATATGAAAAGTATAATAACTACAATATATATATATTACGAGTATACAAAATTCATGAAACCTATTACCAGGTACGTATAGAACATGCGAGGCCGGGCGTTGGGTGGTTAGCCTATTCTTGAGGCATTGACCATTAACCGTAGCGGGATATGTGAGTCTGTGTAAGAGGAAATACATATATACATTATCTTCACAATAAAAAGCTTTGAATACGCGCGACGTATGGCACGAAGGACGATAGGGAACAGGTAGAAGAGCGTACTTCGTGACTCCGGATCTAAGTTTCCATATTTTTTAGGGAGAGAAGAGAGAAAAGAGAAAAATTGCAATACTTCGCATAGAGGAAGAAAAAATGAATTGATACGAATATGGGCCATTCTTATCGAGCTTCCTTTTACCATAATGTCCGATAAATATTTTCCAAAAATAAAGGATGTCTTGGAAATCTTGGAAATAATGGAAATATTGAAATTCTTCAGGGGGCAAAATGTTAAGAAGGCTTCACGTTCCAATATATGGTCGCCCCGGTGGGCTAGCAGCTAACCACGAAGCCTGTTAGCGTCGAGATCGCGAGTTCGAGCCCCATCGAGTGCATGCTCGTAGGGTTTTTTTCTTGCAAAAAATATCTTGAATAACGGAAAGTGTGAGAGCGTGAGTTAGCAAAACTCAATGAAAACCGACGAGCGTTGGGAAGGCTGAACCCTCTTTTTTTTTTTTTCCATCCCATTTATGATCTTCGCACTTCGGTCTTTCTTCCTCCCTAGTCGTAACTCGGATCCGGGGTCACAAAGTAGGCTCCTCTCCCTCCTCCCCCATTACGGTTATTGCCTCTATTTTTATCGCGCAGAGGGTTCAGCCGTCCCAACGCTCGTCGATTTTCATCGTATTTTGCTAACTCACGCTTTCGCGCTTTCCGCTGGTCAAGATATTTTTTAGCGAGAAAAAATCCCTACGAACATGCACTCGGGGGGGCTCGAACTCGCGACCTTGACGCTAACAGGCTTCGTGGTTACCTTCTAGCCCACCGGGGCGACCGGCTTTTGCGCGATAAAAATCAAGGCAAGAACGAGAAAAAATCCCTACGAACATGCACTCGGGGGGGTTCGAACTCGCGACCTTGACGCTAACAGGCTTCGTGGTTACCTTCTAGCCCATCGGGGCGACCGGCTTTTGCGCGATAAAAATCAAGGCAAGAACTCGGCAAGAACGAGAAAAAATCCCTACGAACATGCACTCGGGGGGGGCTCGAACTCGCGACCTTGACGCTAACAGGCTTCGTGGTTAACTTCTAGCCCACCGGGGCGACCGCCTTTTGCGCGATAAAAATCAAGGCAAGAACGGTAGTGGGGGAGGAGCAAGGGCAGCCTACTTTGTGACCCCGGATCTGAGATACGACTAGGGAGGGAGGAAGACGGAAGTGCGGAGATAATAAATGGGATGGGAAAAAAAATATAGATACTCGTATGTCGTATATATATGGAAAAAAAATGGAAAAAATGGAAGTCTAGAAAATTGCACGATATAATACAAGGAAATGTTGGATTTTTTTTGCTCCGATAAGACCCTAAACAGGCAGAAGAAAAATACGACCGAACAAACAGGTGGAAAATACCTTTTGAAAAGCAGCATAGTATGCCACCTGGCCCAAGGTGACAACGAGAACGACCCGACCTCATGCAATTACTTCATGTATAATATACCTGTATCAGGTAGCCAGTGATGTGAACCGAAAATGAAAATGGACTCGGTCGGTTTTTCGGTCTCTCACCGAAAAGTCGGTCGGTTTCGGTCGTTTGTTTTTTTTAAACCGAAAAAAAACGAAACCGAAACCGAACATTTTCGGTCGGTTTTTCGGTCGGTTTCCCGAGAAAACTAGCCAATTCGTCCACAATTCGAAGGGTTCGACGGGTATGTGTTGGCATATTGTGACGAGATGAGATCGTGTTGTGGTGTCAAGTGGCCCTCCTGCAGTATCTGCCTCTGCTGCGCCACACACGGTACAGGCCGACATGCATATTTATAATTTGCAGCCGACAAAAGCTACATACAGGAGATGTTGCTACGTACAATAAAAAACTGTAGGATAGTATAATACGAGGGCACTGCTGATGTGTAGTCTAGATACCATGTATGATATGATGTAATGATAGATGATAAATACATCTTGCAGCGTACAGCTACGTCGTAACACCATCAAGAACGCTAGGTTGCTGCAGGGGGAGCTGTAACTATACCCGCCTCTGCCTCCGGCTTAAGGTCAGAGTCAGCACTGCCGCCTGAACCAGAGATGGTTATCCTTCGCAGTCTCGCGACGCACTACTGTACCGCTGTACCCTGTGCCCTGTGCGGCTGTTGTTGTCGCTGCTGGTGAGGGCTGTGTGCTATATGCTGTGTGCTGTGTGTCACGTGTCAATTCACAACGGGGTTTCCATGTAGATATGTAGACGTTATTGATTTTTGGGACAGGAAAAAAAAACCTACCGAAAAAAAACGAGTCGGTTTTCCGGTTTCGTTTTTTTGTCGGCAACCGAAAAACCGAAAAATAAAAGTCGGTTTTCGGTTTTGAAAAACCGAAACAAACCGACCGAAAAAAACGACTTTCGGTTGTCAGTTCACATCATTGCAGGTAGCACGGAAATATTAACAGACTTATGCAACCATGTATGATATACGTGCCGTGCCTGATTGGTGATACTCATCATTTTTATCCTTAAATTTCCATCCCAGTTATTATCTTCGCACTTCTGTCTTTCACCCTCCCTATTAAAGGTCGTAACTCAGGTCCGGGGTCACAAAGTAGGCTTCTCTTTTTCCTACCCTTCTACGGTTCTTGCCTTCTCAGCACGCAGGGTTCAACCTTCCTAACTCTCGTCGATCTTCATCGAATTTTGCACACATGCTCCGAGTATACTCGATACTCGGAGTATACTCGGAGTATCGAGTATTTTTCGTACTCCGAGTACTGAGAGTATTATAGTACTGGTGGCCTATATACTCGGAGTACTTTAAGTATGAGTAGTACTGAAGGCCCAAATACCCCGAGTACTGGAAGTATGAGCAGTACTTATACTCGAGTACAAGTAGTACTCGGAGTACAAACATCTAAATTACTCGGACTACTCCGAGTATCGAGAGTATCGAACACCGAAATACTGCGAGTACACAAAGTACCTGGATAGAGTTCCTGCTTAGGGGTATAAATCCTAAACGAAATCAGACCACCCATACACCTCAACACCGTACTATTTCCTATACAAACCAACTCTATACTAAACATTATACAAACCAATGGCAAGGGCTGGTGGTGAATCGTCCACGCATTCCCAAGGGTAGGCAAGGACTTTTAAGGCAATACAACACCACTCAGCACTTCTGTTTTTTTATCTTGATACGAGTGGCTGGTGTGGCGAGTGTGGTGGCGGTTCTACAACTCCGACCCTCCCGACAGTATCAACACATTCCTTGTACAGTATGTTGGTCTAAACAATTGTGCAAACCAGTGTACACCCCAAGCCAACCAGCAGTAGACGCTAGACACACGTACATAGAGCAGCGCCTGCAGCCGCGAGGGACCAACAAAAACCACACGAAAAAAAAACTTTTTTTTCCCCATCCGATCCGATATAGGTTGGAGGGGGGGGGGGTAGTGGGCTGTCTGGGATTCAGTTCCGGGCACACCCTTGTCGGAGCATCTATGGAATCTAGCTAACTCACGATCTCGCACTTTCCGCCAGTCAAGGTTATCTTTTGCGGGAAAACGTCCTTACCAGCGTGCACTTGGGGGGGGGTCGAACTCACTCACGATCTTGACTCTAACAGGCTTCGTGGATACCTACTTCGTAGCCCACCTGGGCGACCGGCTAATACACATATGTATATATGTTTGTGAACGCTGCTGTCAAACGTGCTCTGTGTAGCCACGTGCCTATACCGTGGGTCGTCAAGGAGGAGTAGTAGATAATATACACTCGTATCACCACGTACCAAATACACACACATGCAGAGCCAGTACCTGTCGTCAAAGGCCCATCATGAACACCACACAGGAGTGAGCCGTACCTTTATGTCACGCTCCACCCTCACATGTATACGGGCAGTATCTTATCATCAAAGCCCGGGTCGCATCATCATTGTATCGCAGACTGCTCCCAGGAGGGAGACAGCAACCCACGCGAGGCATCATCTCAGATCATAATGCCTCGCCATACCATATAAACCCCAATCTCCGTAGACCAGTATGAAACCGCCACATATCGGGAAACCAGTATCGAGCAACCGCATACCACAAACAATATATACTCGTATGTATATATATATGTATGTATGTTTTTTTTTTGTTTTTTTTATCCCATTTATTATCTTTGCTCTTCCGTCTTTCTCTCTCCCTAGTCGTAACTCAGATCCGGGGTCACAAAGTAGGCTCCTCTGCTTCCTCTCCAACTACGGTTCTTGCCTTGAGTTTTATCGCGCAGAGGGTTCAGCCTTCCCAACGCTCGTCGATTTTATTCGAATTTTGCTAACTCACGCTCTCGCGCTTTCTGCTGGCAAATATATATTTTTCGCAAGAGAAAGTCTCTACGAGCATGAGTTCGGCTGGGCTCGAACTCGAGATCTTGACGCTAACAGGCTTCGTGGTTACCAGCTAGCCCACCGGGGCGACCGGCGTATGTATAGATACCATTATAGATATAAATAAATATAGCAGGGGTCTCCCAATACGGCGGTGGTGTGCCAGAGCAATATGCCCGCCTTATATAGGGAAGCCGCCTTATTCATTCCAGGTAATGAGTGCGATTCCCCTGTCGCGCCAAGCGATTGTGACGGCCTTATATCGGGATACCGTCGTATTTACACCGCCTTAGTGGGGAACCCCCACTACGTACTGTATTCGTTTGTTATCTCATTCTCTCTTCATTTCCTGCTTCGTACGTCGTAGTCTTTTCGCGCCAATTTTTGTGTTAATTTCCTGCTCATCTTTTATAAGCGCGTATTATACGCGTGTACGTATTGATAGCAAGCTTCCCCCCCCCCTTTTTTTTCCTTTTAACGCAGCTGGGTTGCTAGCAGGGTAGGTCGTGCATGTCGTATATGGCATTGAACTGCTGTATGCTCTGGTTACACTTTTTGTTTTTTTGCCCATCCCATTCATTATCTTCGCCCTTGCTTTCTCTCTCTTTCCTGGGTGTAACTCAGATCCGAGATCACAAAGTAGGCTCTTCTCCCTCCTTCCCCACTTCGGTTCTTGCCTTTCATTTTCATCCCGAGAAAGCTTGAGCACTTTATTCCCTCCTGTATGGGCTTTAGCCAAAATCAGGTACACCTGGTCACTTTGGTGCCAAAAACAGGTACTACACTAAAACCAAGTGCAAATCACACGCTAGGACACCTCTCATTGGCCAGCCTCACATCGTGCCTGATTTTTGCATGAAATGGTCAGGCACACCTGGATTTGTAGGGCTGTGAGTCGGCACGACTTAAGTCGCCGACTAGTTATTAGTCGGACTAATAGTCAGTCGTGAAACGGAGGTGCCGACTTTCCGACTCACTGGGTTTCCTTAACTGAAGGAAGGCTTTTTTAATGCGGGGTATAGCTTTTAACGTGAATTGCTGCGGGCTGCGGATACCCTCACACGTCCTGTGACACTGCAGCGCACAGCGGGAGATCCACACGCACACACGCACACATGGCGGAATTGTCCACCTCTCTCGACGGTGCCGACGGCGTCAGCCCTGGCGCACCCAATGCCAACGCTGAGGGCGGAGATCCCGTCGGCGAAGTTGTGGCCATTATCGGCCCGCGGACCACCTTGGCGAGTGCACGCGACCCCGAAACGGTGCTCTACCGCGTGAAGCATAAGCAAGGGCGCAGCAAGCCGCTCAGATCCAACAACCCGCTGTGGAAGTTTAGGACTTGCCGGCGTCATCGACGCGCGCGTTTCTCGCAAGGTTGCACAGATGCTCCGAGTATACTCGATACTCTACTCCGAGTATCCTCGGAGTATCGAGTACTTTTCGTACTCCGAGTACTGAGAGTATTAGAGTACTGGTCGCCTAAATACTCGGAGTACTTGGAGTATGAGCAGTACTGAAGTCCCGAATACTCGGAGTACAAGGAGTACCCGCAGTATCGGACCCCGAAATACTTCGAGTACAAGCAGTATCGAGAGTGTTCATACCCGAAATACTCCGAGTACGAGTAGTATCCCGGAGTATCGAACCTCGAAATACTCCGAGTACACGAAGTACCTGAAGTATTTTATCTCCAATACTCCTCACTTTACTCCAAGGTACTCGGAGCGTCTGTGCAAGGTTGGGAGAAACGTTAATACACGAATAACATCACGGAGGGATCCAAGACCTTTTCTTCTGGGGATAATTTTTGCACCGCTATCTTGGTGATGAGTTCGCTTTTTCGTTGGTATCCCCGCCAGATAGTATTACGACTCAAACAAGTGCTGTCACGTTCCTCTAGTTCGGGGTAGATCTACCTGGTACATGTGTTGTACTTCTCGTTTTTGTGATTTTCTTGTGTAAACCGATTTTGTTTTGTGTTTTTCGTTTGAAACTTATGTGAATTTAAGTCATATTGTTTGCGCTTTTCTTGCGAAAAATGAAGCCAAATAGCGCATTTTTGGCCTCCGGCGGCGCCTTCAGCGGGATCCTCCGAAGACGCCTCCGGCGGGCCCTCCGGCGGGACCTCCGGGGGCGCCTCCAGCGGGGCCCCCTCGGTCGGCGGGGGCTTTTTTGGCTCGCTTCGCTCGCCTGACTTTGGTCGGCAAGTCGCCTGGCTTCGCCAGCCGACTTACCGACTAAAGTCAGGTAGTCGGCTTCGCCGACTAGCGACTAGTTATTAGTCGTGAAATGAAGCCGACTCACAGCCCTATGGATTTGTCTACTTTGTATAGCGTTTAAATGTTTTTGTCAATTTTGAGCCAATCAGGGGCCATACGTACACTGTTTCATACGCCCCACACGAAGACATCACCCCACTACGTACATACGACCCGCCACAACGACTACAGAACGTATCATACGCGCGCATACAGCACAATGGACCTGTTGTAATATATCAAGTATTACGTACTGCAGCTTGCTGAGGGCGTGTCTTAACTTCACTTCGCGGGCAGGCATTGGAACGGAACGAACGTAAACTTATTTGCCTGAAAAAAGGGTGCTGATGGGATATCGAGGAAAAACACACGCGGACAGATTCCAAGCGTTCTAAACTGTCCGTAAATTTTCAAAGACGAAGCGTATGTGTCAAAACAGAAATCCTTGTTCAGCAGAACCGAACGGCCAACTTGGAACGAGGTTTATGGCAGTTGATTAGTTCTGGAAGTGTTGCAACTGGTTGCGACATTTTCTGGGAGGCCCAAAAGGGCATGAGGCAAAATGATATGACATGGGAGCACGCGATGGAGCACGTGCAGACGCCACATGTCTCGCCTGCGGTAGGAGCCACGCGATACGGCCATGGCCTGTGCAGGAGGCTCACGAGAGAAAACTTCGGGTGGAGAACGAGACTGGGGTGGTGATAGATATCTAGCATAAACGCTGGACCCATGGTAACAGAAGCACCAGGATACCTCGTCGACCCGAGACGGCTATATCATAACTTCTAGACTTGTCCCGGGGGTGCCACTTGGACGGCCAGCACTGCTTGGTATGAGACATGTCAGGCGCTCTATTTGCGTGTGAAGATGTCCTCTGAACCAAGAGCACTCGCTGCCTACGTGACGGTACCCCTGTTCTAGAGTCCAGCTGCACAGTCCCGAGGCAAATTTCATGGGTTACTTTCTGTTGCGGCCTGTTCCAGGATCGGGTGGCTAACAAATCGATCGGAAACAAACCGCAAAAACAGCATGGAATGGAACGAACGAACTCGATTAGTCTCGTTCCGTTCCAGCCATTCCAAGCTATCGAATGGAGTTAGGACACGGCCTGACACGGCGGTACAGAAAGCAAGCAGTTTAGTTTAATATAAACTCGATGTTTTGTTCGGATACTATCAATGTGGCTATGACTATATACATATGTATCATACCTGGTACAATAATA
Organism: Saccharina japonica; assembly: GCA_008828725.1. Classification (NCBI taxonomy): domain Eukaryota; class Phaeophyceae; order Laminariales; family Laminariaceae; genus Saccharina; species Saccharina japonica. The sequence goes on along the minus strand of MEHQ01001298.1, from coordinate 78,507 downwards.
CGGAAATACACGTCTTTGGAGTGAGTGTGATCACGAAATCAATGGAAGCATACGACAGATATTAGTACCCGTACTGAAAAAAACATACAATATTTATCAAGAGTTTGGAGGAGACACACATCCACTATCATTCGGCTAATCAGGCGTAATTCCGAAGGTATGTTTGATTATTTCTTACAGCCAAACAGTCCCGGAAAACATCGTTCGTGGCGTGCGTTATTTACTTTTTTTTGGTATATACCTGATTTTGGCAAAAATGTATCAGGTATACCTGATTTTAGCAGATGTTTTTTTTCGCGCCAATGTTCGTGTTTATTTCCTGCCAATCTTTTAGAGCGCTTTCTGTATTATACGTGTGTCCCCCGGTGGTCTAGCAGGTTACCACGAAGCCTGCTAGCGTCGAGAACGCGAGTTCGACCCCCGCCGAGTGCATGTTCGTAGGGAGTTTTTCTTGCAAAACATATCTTGAATAGCGGAAAGGGCGAGAGCGTGAGTTAGCAAAATTCGATGAAAATCGACAATCGTTGGGAAGCCTGAACCCGCTGCGCGATAAAAATCAAGGCAAGAACCGAGGTGGGGGGGGAGGGAGAGGAGCCTACTTTGTGACCCCGGATCTGAGTTACGACTATAGGTAGGGAGGAAGACGAAGGTGCAAAGATAATGGATGGGATGGAAAAAACGAAAAAGAATGATAGCTAGCCTTTCCCCTCAATTTTTCTTTCTTATTTTTATTCATTTTAACGAAGCTGGGTTGCTAGCAGGGTAGGTCGTTCCTGTCGTATATGACATTGCACCATCTGCTCTGCTTAGGGCCGTTTTTAACGACACGAGCAAATAGCAAAAAACTTGCTATTTTGGCAACAACAAATTGGCAAGTATTGGAAAATACTTTCTATCGACAAACACGATGAAATGGCAAGAAACTTGCTATTTGAGCCACGTAACGCCTTCAGTTTTTTATCAAACCCCGTACAGCAAGGATCGGACAGCTAGACGACACCCTCGTCGAGGCATGGGTGGCCTGGAGACGGATCCAAGCATATCTCGTAGATCCNCGAGACACCCCTTTTTGTTGGATTTTTCAATCTTGGGGAACATAGTGGCCAACTTTATGCTCCATACAAGGGGTACACCCATTTTCTTTGGCACTATGTTGCGGATAAGATTATGAACGAGCCACAAAGTGGTACCATAACCTTTGGTCTTACCTTGTATTTTTTATCGCGAGAAGGTTTCAGCATTTTCTTCCCTTGTCGACTTGGGTCAGATTCCGCCTACCCACGCCACGAAAACGCTCTCAGCAATCGGTTCCTTTATACATCTAAAAACAAAAAATCTCTCACCACGGTGGGATTTAAAAACGGGTATTATTGATAGTAGCCTTTGAAGCTGACCACTACTCTACCGGGCAGGCAGGATATTACGATTATACATATATATGATACACATGATGCGTGTCGAGGGTTTGTTACGACATAACTGATATCTCTCTAGGATGAAGAACCGGCACAGACACTACTGCACACCTCGGATAACGTGACACTTAACGTTTTATGTTAATGTTACGCGCCAGCGGAAAGACAATCGTACCATTACGCTACAACGTTATCAAAATTCCGGATTTCGTGATAACATAGTGTTAGTGCGTTACGATATTGGCGGACGATCGCGTAACACTATGTTAGAGTGTTGCCTTGATCCTCGTGATGACCGCAGCATAAGTGGCAGCCCATAGCGAGTATCAATATTTTCGTGTGTTACGGAAATTCCTCGTTGCCATCGTACCACACGTTATAAGGATAACGTACATGATCAATGAAGCGTTAACATTATGTTACCGTGTTACCGATATCAGCCCGCAGCGAGTAACGATATGTTAGTGTGTTAGCGGAATTCTTACTTGCTGCCGTAACACACTTTAGACGGATAACGTACATACATGGTCCAGTAAACGTTTACATAACACTATGTGTTAGTGTGTTAGCGGAATTACCAGTATTACGTTATCATTGTGTTGCCGTGTTAGCGACACCAGCCCGTAGCGAGCAACATTATGTTAGCACGTTACCTTATTATTTCTTGCTTCCTTGGCACACTTCAGACTGATAACGTACATGTACAATTAAGCCCTTACATAACACTACAGTACGCGACACCAGTTAAGAATCTCTTAATTCTGATCAGGCTGGAATTCTTATTGTTTGGCAGGGTGTGTCCCGCACCACTTTCAGTACAAATAAGGTCATGTTCTTATTTTCGTCTGAAAATTCAGCCTTAAATTATTTACTGCCGAGTTCTCAAGTGCTGTCGCGTACTGCATGTTAGTGTGTTAGCGGAATTCCTTGCGAACATCCTAACACACGTTAGAGGGTTAGCGTAAGTATGTATATAGTCAATAAAACGTTGACATGTTTTTATGTTACCGTAGCAGCGGCAGCAGCAGTCTGTATCGAGCGAGGCATTGCCAGGCCCACCCTCCTACTGATGAAGGGACGAAGAATCACTGCTGCCGTAAATATCCTACAGCAGCAGGAGTGTGGTGGCACCTATGTTACGAAAATATCTGTTGTTGTGGACAGGTACGAATCACAGGTGCAGAGTTTTCGTCTTCCAATTATGCCGAATATCAATACCGCTTCGGGGAACCAGGAGACACACAATAAATTATATACTTTTCAGAGGGTTCAAGGGTTAGACCCACAAGCCGAGCGTAAAGCGATATATACTGATGCTGCTGTTCTGCTGCTGCTGTACAGTACAGGACACCTAGTAAGAAACAAGGAATATGGTCCAGGCTGGATTTCTTATTCGAGAGAGGGTGCTTTCTACACAAATTTCAAGATAACGACTCCCGAATTTCCTTTTTCCCTCTAAATCTCAGCCTGGCTTTCTTATCAGCCTGTTTCTCATTAGGTGTCCTGTACTGTATGCTTACGATATGTTTTGCTCGAAAAATAAATAAATAACTCAGACGGCACGTATACGTATAAATTCATTCGCGTGGTTCAGCACAATCAGTATTCCCCCAGCGTGATGCATTGCAGATTTGAATACTGCAGGTACTGAGGTTGCGCCTCATATTAACTACGAGTAAATTAATACACAGTAGTAACGACTGTGTTACTGGGGTGTCAGCAAAATTGGATAACACGGCTACATTATGTTACTCCGCGACGCCGCTTTACCCCCAACACAAGTAACACATGTTAGAGCGAGGGAAGATCCAAAGGCTAACGTAGTAACTTTCGGTCGGATTGACTCCAGCCCCCACAGTAACTCAGTAACATAATGTTACGCCCGGATTGATTCTTATTTATGTATTATGGTAACACAGCAGTAACATAATGTTAAAATCAGATAGTTACTGACTTGTAACACCGTAACATAATGTTAGGCAGACCTCGGCATTTAGGCTAACACCCTAACATAGTGTTACGTATCGGCCGGCTAAGACTGTAACGTATCTAACGTATGTCAAATGTTACGTTATCCGACCTTAAGACAATCAGACTAGGGGTCCGAATTACGTAGTGTTAGTACTGCTGTAGTGCGGGACACTATGTTAGTGTTATGTTGTTAGTGTGTTACTTGTAACACAATGCTAACATTCATTTGAAGGGTAACACAATGTTAGTGTGTTATGTCTAACGCTCCGTGGACAGTAACATTATGTTATCGTGTTTGTAAATCTGCAGATATCGATCTGTGAATGTTAGAGAGTGCTAATGTACGTGTTGGGTCAGAGCCTAACACTATGTTAAAGTGTTAGTTGAAGGACCGATCACGGTGCAACATAACGTTAAGGCGTGTGCACATTCGTGGGTTTCCAGTTAACACTGTGTTACCGCGTTGCGGTGATTGCCCCGCCAGTGTTAACACTATGTTAGTACGTTGCAAAGTCCGTGTGTTAGGCCCCATAACTTAGATAAGTGCTATCCGAGTGTTACGTTTTCCGAGGTGTGCACTACTGTGTGTGCTGGATGTAATCGGGTAGAAAGGAAGGTTTAATGTGAAGAACACACACGTTGTTGGATCTCGGTCCTTGCTTTTGGTTCTGTCTGTGGGTCGTCACGTTTGTCGCTTGTCGCTTTTTCCGTTTTCCCTTTCTCTTTTTTCTTTCCCGTTTTCGTTATCGTCTATCCTTGTTCCCTTTTGCCTTTAGGGCCCCCTTCGGACACAAAATATATGAGCAAATGAAAAACAAATCTGTTTGTTTTTAGTTGCAATACTATTTCTGGTATACTTTCTACATTTTCGTGACTTGCTACAGAAATCGGCATTTTTCCAGTTCTAATGCTCAGACTTTCGACCACTGAGTAGTTTCAGCAAGCCTAGATCATGGTCAAGATTTGTGATCAGACGCCTTGTTCACCACGAAAAGTGCCTCTTAATCGAACACGACTCGCCATACCCCTGGTAACCAAGACGAAATAAAAAATAGCAGTTTCTCCGGCTGCTGGTACTGTTTTCACTCAGATTTTCGACGAGGACGCCGAGCACTACTAATAGTAGGTAAACGTACCTGCGCCTCTACTTCGACCGTCTGTAGCGTCCTATGTGGCCACCGCAGAGTGTAGATACCAAACAGAACCACCGAAACAAACAGAATCTTGCTGCGTAGAACTTTCGTTTCGTGATGCAAACACACCAATGCTTGCCCTCCCTTGCAGATCCACGAGCTCCAATACCTCCTAGAGACTATAACAAACAAGCTATACGTTAGTCGGTCGGAGGTCTTAGCACTAGAACTGTGGAGCTATGCCGTTTTCCGTATAATAAGGAATACTGATATGGTGTTATTACAACAGAAATAGTATTGCTGCTGTAACAATAACGAAAATACATACATTTTTCAACACTCAAGTACTATATTTTTTATACTGAAGGGCCCCCTTGAGATTTAGTTTATTTGTGGTTTTAGATAAAACCAGGTATACCTGATCACTTTAGCGCCATAAAATGTACACACTAAGATCAAGCGTAAAAACACGCTAGGACACCTGTCATTGGCCAACCTCAAATTGTACCTGAGTTTGGCATAAGAAAAGGCCAGGTACGCCTGGATTAGCCGACTGTCTAGCTTTCAATTGATTTGGCGAAATCTGAGCTAATCAGAGGACATATAATACGTACGTACGCTGTCTCCCATACGCCCGACAAGAAGACGTCACCACACTACGTACACACGACCAGCCACAACGGCATATAGAACGCATGATACCCGCGTATCCAGCACAACGGACACAGACTGCTGTTTGTTTGCCACACCCCGCGTCGAGATCGGCTCTGTTTCTATTTATAGCATCATATATATGTACAGCAAAGGAACTTCGTGTCGCCGTGTGCAAGCGGTTCCACGAAGATGGTCGACACTTCTATAGCTGGCAGCGAAGGAGGGCGCCATAAGTACTCTTGCCGTGGTGCCAGAGGTATCTGACTGGTTGGTGTATTCTTCACATCGTGCTAGGCCTCTTCCCAAAATTTCACTGGTATGAGGTATGAGGCTACTCCGTACGACGTATCTTCCCGCTTCCCGCTAATATGTATTCTGCTGCCTGCTGACACAGTCAGTACGGAAAGCGAGCAGTCCAATGTAAAAAATTCTCGATGTTTTGCTCGTATGCTATCAATGTGGCTGTAAAATAAGGCATTTGCCAAAGAGAAGGATACACCCCCGTAAATCGTGACAAAAGGGGGGAAACTACCAAGAACCGAGGTTCTCGTTTAGTGTTGGTAATCAACTTTGAAAAGGGTTGGCTTTGATTGTTGCCTATTGGGGACTTTACTTGCTTGCGTAATCATGATTAGTTGTTTTTTAGGCAAGTTCGTTATTAAAACAATTTTCTCAACAAGTTGCCTCTTTGTTTCTTATTGGTGCTTTTTGTTGAGAAGTATATGGTGTTTTCATGCCGGGGGTGGTTTAGAGCGCCGCTTAGAGGTCACGATTGTAGCTACCGACCCTAAGCCTCCAGTAGCCCAGCACGCAGCACACACCAAATAGACCACAGCAGCTGGACCACACCGCAGTTGTGCCTTCGGCGTCCGGGTTGCTCTGTCATGAAAGACACCGGCGAAGGTAGTGCGGTGGTGCCTAGCGCCTCACCCCAGTCTGGAGTCACGAACGCTGAACGCGAAGAACAGGGCGAGAATTATGATGCACCTTTACCATCGCCAATGTTTGACGACGATCGCGACGAGGATTATTTCATTGTTAAGGAGGTGGAGGAAGAGGAGGTGAAGGAAGTCCCCAACCCCAACCCTGCCGCTGCGAAACCCCTGCCCCTGGCGTCACAAAAACATAACACCTCAAAGGGAAACCACCTTCCTAGCCATTCTCGCCACCTTAAATATCTAGCAAGTCAAATTAGCACAGGCATCGAGGAGAAATGCGTGACGGCACTTTTACCCGACACAGATTCCAGGTACGTTATCCCCAAAAACGGGGGTGCAGGGTGCAGTTTTAAAACCGACTTTACATTCAAAAACAAGATCGGCAGCAGCACTACTTCGAAATCCGTTCAACATACAGGGCATCAGCACCTCTACCCTCCACCCTGTAGAGGAAGTAACTCCGTCCGGAGCGTGATCGAAGTCGTCGGAAACCATGACCAAGTTGAGAGTAATCGGTCTCGTTGCCCCCCCCATTCCTTTCTTGAAAAGCCCCCCAAACGTGAGTGCTTCAAGATGAGCAGGCCATTGAACTCCGTCGATCTCCTGGTCGAACTAGTCACCGAACTCCAGACATACGACTGAGTTCGGCAAGGCCACCGCCTGCACCCTGTCGTCGAACCTCTCGCTGAATATCATCTCCACGACGTCGGCAAGACCGGGCATGTATCGAGTCAAGACCGCAGTTGACAACAGGTCCCACTTGACGTTCAGGACTCTGATACGTGGCACGCGCGTTCCATGAGCCAACCCGTTGTTGTCGGGAAGTGCTTCGCCAGCTACCGCAATTGGCAGTAGTGAGGAGGTGGGGGGGGTTGTCCAAACCGAACAAGTTTGCGCGAGGCAAGCTTCGCACAGCCGGACAAACTTGCGAAGACGTTACCTGGAGCTGCTTCGTCGATGTGTACTACCTCTCTCCATCCATGTCGTTAATGACGACGAGCAGGGCGGTCTCCGCTGTTCCTACCATGCTTATGGGATGGCTATGACCGAGGTATACAGCTATACAGCACTAATAACCAAGAAGTAAAATAGTACCAAAGAAACATGTAAGCACGAAAACATCACCGAAATGAAGTAGAGTTTAAAATCATGTCTTTTTTTCTAAAACCAAATCAGCACGGGTATAGTTGACTTAATTATGCCTATAAAAAATCATTCCTAAAATTAAGAAACTTGCCATTTTTTCAAGTTGATTATCAACACTATGCTCGTTATAGAGGTGGTCATCAACACCAATCTAACGGCCCAGCGCATTAGCGGTATACTCAGTAGACACATATTAACAATCACTACGCGTGTACGTACAGGAACAAGCAGTACCGAACCTGTACTACTATTGTTTGGTACGTACATATTTACGTATACTCGTGTGTTGGTGATTTTTGGGGGCCACGGGGCACAGGGCTCCAACAAAGGTAATGCATTGATTTGCAGGGCCACACCTAGAAACCACGATTGAGTCTGAACGAGATGTGCGTGTCACAGGACCTGCACTAATATATGGTATGCAGGCAGTACTCACGGAATAAGTTGTGATATATACGTACATCACGCATGCCGATATGCTGACCACGTTTGCCTGGGTATGGGCCGTTGATATTTTTGACGTTAGACGTCGCCTGTTGGGTGTGCCACAACAACTAGAACATGAAGTGGTCACTTACTTGTGGTCTGTTTGACACAGAAAGGGGGATATCTCTCCGCAACGTAACAAAAAGGGGGAACGTTAGTAGACGGGTGTGGAGGAAGACGCGCATACTGTGTTAACTAAGGGAGGGCCTTCCACTGCGGCATCGAGCACCCTGCAGAGAGTATAAGCTGAAAGCGTAGGAGCCGCGTCGAGCGACGAGGTAAGGACCGCCCAGAGCCGAAGATAGTTAAGCGGCGAGCGGATAAGGGAGGGCGCAACAGCCGGTCCGTCGGGGCAATGGAGGAGAAGGTGCCCACGCTGTTACCGGGTATGGTCCGGGATACCCGCTTTACACCGACGATAGTTATGCGTCGGGCCGGGGGGGGGGTTACAGCGCTGCGGGCTACAGGAAGGCGCCAGAGAGGCGCCAGGGTATTCTGTGATGTATGTCGACTGACCTGACCAGTGACGTACGGAGGGTGCACTGTGTAAAACAGCGATATAGCCGTAGGGTGGCTCGCTGTCGTATCGATTTAGGAGTACGGTGGCCCCAATTCCGGCGTGGGAGGCCACTTTCTGTGTTGTGCAAACCCTGTATCGACCTGAATGGTCGATATCGAAGCTTCATGGTGCTGCCTATATGAACCCTACCAAAAAACGAAAGAAAACAGTCAAAGCACCCAGTGCCTACAACTGTGTCAACACCTGCCTACTACCCTGAATGAGCATCGCCCTACCACTTGCCTGTCTGTTAATCCCGCATCACCTGTGTTGTGGACTACAACTCACTGCTTCGCGGTACCTGGCAAGCTCGAGGTCATCTCCTGTCGGGACTCTCTTCCCGAACTACAACAGCTGGCTACCAAGGCGAGGCCGTTCCGGATATAGGTCAGAAGGCGCCTAAGCTGTAACACGTGCCACAACAACCAGAACATGGAGTGGTCAAATACCCGTGGTCTTTTTGATACAGAAACGGGGGATATCTCTCCGCAGCGCGACCGAAAGGGGGACGTTACGGGAAAAGGGGGATCTTTCCTAACTGAGTAGATGGAAGGGGGGATATCCTCGCGTTGGCATAACAAACAGGGGGATATGCTCACACCCCCCTTTTGGTCGCTCTCTTCCACCCGGCAAACATATGAAAAAAAACACAAACGCTGTGGGTGATACGGAGATGCCATGTGACTGTGGCAAACACATCAGGTTTTAATTTCGAGTGGATCTGATCGAGTACATGGGCGCACCCGTCGGCGAAAACCGATGTCCCCCTTTTTGTCACGATATAGGGGGGGTATCCCCCTTTTTGAAAAATGCCTAAAAATATAATACGAGCTTATTCCAGCGATAGCCAGGGCTTTATGCCTTTTCTACTTTGCGCCTTGGTTTCTAGAGTTGGAAAACAAACCATGGTAAGGGTGTCCCTTGGTAAGGTTGTCCGTCACAATACGAAGACAAAACTCACCCCTAGGCTTTTTTTTAATCAGTATTTTTTCGTTATTTAGGTACACTTTTCAAATGTTTCTGTTTTTTTGCAAACTATGACCGTTCCTCATGCACGCGTTTTTTGTTTCCAAAATAAGCCCAGTCGGTTGTTGTATCGTAATTGTTGTTGCGCACAACCGTGTCAAACTTTCGTGTTACAACTCTTTTAAACCAAGGCGTAAACCCGATACCCGTGAGGAGGTAATATCTCTTTAAGGTGCCAAAATTGTTTCATACATTGTTCTAGTACTTGGGGAGGGGTATTCTTTAACAGACTCTCACGGCTTGCAAATCAAAACAAGTGTCCCGAACGTCTTCCTCTTGTTGATGGAATCATGCCAACATGTCTAGTGTCGTATATGTCCGCGTACTGACCGATATATTGCTTAATTTCAAATTATCTGATTTCAATCTATCTTTGTTTTTACTATGAGAATAGCATCCCTATGTGAAATAGCGCCTCCCCAAGTAGTATCATACGACAATGTCCATATCTCGAGAATTACAACTCGCACGACAAAAATCGCTTCACCGATGTGTTATGTTCCCCTTGTTGTTGGGGGCGTGTGGATATCTTAAGTGTTGAAAATAACAGTGTATTCCGTTTGTTATTTCCCGAAGGTGGAATTTTACTCCTTTTCGGGTAACCAGTTAGTAGTATCAACAATATTAGTAAGACAAAATCCTGAAACAAAATGCAACCACAATAGCTTACCTATTAATAGTACCAGGTGCTCGTATACTTTGATCGCACGTAGTTACGTGGTTTATTACCGATATCTTCATAATTTTCATTTTCGTCTTGATAACTCATCTACGCAGTTATATACTGTACCTGCCTGGTACAAACAGAAGTAATATATTACGAGTAGCACCGCGGTGTGGTGCCTCGCAAGCACCCCCCGCGACCCAAGAACGCTCAGCCAACTCACACACGACACGTAGGGTTATCACAAACCACAGGATCATGACACCACCACCACGACCACCAGACACCCCGAGCAACAAGCTTCTAGTGCTCCTGCTGCTTGGCTTGTGGGGTGGTTGTGGCCGTGGTGCAGGTGTGGTCGAGTCGTATACGCTTGGTATGGTGATACTCATTCTCTGCTTCTCGTCCGATCATCGGTCAAGCACACCACCACGAACTATCCCCACCATCACCGCCCGCTTCCTGCAGTCACCACCATCAAGATCTGGAAGATTCTACGTAGCTGATTTTGGCAGCGGTGGTGTAGTGGTGGTGGTAGTGTTTGCAGTGCCTGGTGGTGTTGATGCTCATTACTGCTGCTGGTGTGTACTACTACTACTGTTGTTGTCTTGCTGCTATTGAGTGCGGCGAGACAAGGTTGAATACGGACAGACAAATTTAAAGTGACAATATGCGCACTGGTGACCAGCTAAATAGAACAATCAATATCGTCTAGCTCTCCGATCTAAGCACGGCTTTCGACACAGGCAGTACAGGACGGTGTACATAAGAAGCGGGCGCCTATCAGTCCCGAGCGTGTCTGGATCGATTCAGTGTGCGCGTCGCACGCTCGGAATCGAAAATCGAACAGACGATTGACGACAGACGACGGGAGACAAACCTCAATATTTGCAATTCGTTAAAAATAGGCACGCTGTGGCCCTGTTCAGGCTTGTATTTTTTCATGTTTGTGTATGTTCGTGTCCCCGTGCGTATCTCACACCTCCACACACACAGGCATGCCCCCCCACACACAAGCACGTTTAGATCAGCGTCTCAAAATGCGCGTCGGCTATCGCTTTGTTTTATAGCATTCTGAGGTCCTTATTACAACGAAGGTGATAATATGAAGCACGACAGACGCCATCAAGCGGTAAAACTCTTAACTCCATTAGGCTACTTCGTTGGCTGTTCTGCTCTTTTCACGGTGTTCGTGCAATCGTTATCAATTGGAGAGTTTTGTGTTCAAGCGATTTTTGTCAGCGCAGAAACCGTTTATGCTTCATGGGAGTGCATATAATGGTGAATATACGTTGTTGGTGCGGGTTGCGCCTGTCCTGTGATTACCAACAATCTTTTGCATGATCGGTTAGTGTGAAAACAACAACAACGGCACGTCATACCACACAAAACGTTTCATGGCATATATATGAAACCTACATGCTGAAATCGTATCGTACTCCGTATGCAGCGTGACTGAGACTGCAACCGACTGCCACTATATATAGCACCAGCAGCCACCGCCCTTCCCGCCACGACCACCACCTACACCACCGCCACAACAAAGTTTTGCCGATCGGTGTTGGTGCTCACTCAGCTAATCCGCGCTGGAGGTTGTGGTCGTCAAGCGTTTGACTTGGCGAGGGATGGTTTTGAATCAGTCTACCAATTTACTCGTCACCCTAGTAGAGCTAAGGATAACTTTTGAATAGTACTGTACGGAAGAGGGAAAATGTTGCCCTGGCTGAATCTCTTTTTTTCGATAGGGTGCTTTCAACACAAATTTCCACGGTTGTGTTCTGTAAAAATCGCACATAACTACCTGTAGCTGTGTATTTTTCCCGGGTTATGCCCTACAATCCACTTCTGTGAGTTCTGCAAGACATTTATACCCGTATCCAGAACTTATGCTCGTTTAGTTTATTTTTTATGCTATACCCCGGGTACGGGAATATGTTTGTTTCAGTACCCTGCAGCCCGTTACGTCGTCGGGTTAAGACCATCGACGCCTTGTGGTATATTAACATTCTAAGATTTTTTTTTTTATATTCTTGATAACCTTACCTCTAACCGTAACGTTACATGTTGTACACATGAAATGTATCGTACAACAACATACTTTGCCTGACATCACTTTAGAAACTCATATTGTGTCTCAGTCTCGGTTTTTGTTTCTTCGCAAAAATCAGCAGAGATGCCCACATCAAATTTTTTATTGGGCTATGAGTGCAAAACGGCAGTTTCTGAAACTTCTGACTAAACTTGTTTAAACAATGCGAAGTACGTTTTTGAGCAGTTATCAAATATTTTATGTTTTCACGGCTCATCACTCTAAATTCACAAAAATTTCAAGAGAAAAACGGTGCATTCCAGGACTGCAGGCCTCACGGTTAGCCGTGGTCACCTTGACGCATGCTACGATAGAGGCGCGCAAGGTTTTTTCTGAGCTCCTAACTTGAGGAGCTTCCTACGTCACCGAAAAATGGGTTTTGGAGGAAAATAAAAGTGCTACCGATGAACAATGCCATGACCTGAGTCAAGTGTTAAAAATATTACGACACAAGAATGAATGAACGTCGGACGAAATTTGGGTTAAGGAGCCGGATCGTTCGAAAAAAGTTTCAGACAAAACCTGCTACCTCTATCGTAGCACGCGTCCCTTCAACGCCCTCTGCTCTAGCACTACCCGTACTTTCGAGAAAAGCAACTCAATCGACATCGTCTACGATACGCACGTCGGGCGTCACTTCTCCCCGCGTACTTACGGCTGGTTTTTTCTCCGCCTGCTTCAGAATCCCCCAGATGTTTGTTGCAAGCCCCTTCCGACGGCACCCCTGTTTGTGCAATTTGTAGTTATGCTCTTTTAATAGAAACCACCCGAACCCACTGCCGTTGTTATTTCGGTGGTCTATGCACCTAACGGTAGGTAAATACACCGCCCTCTTTTGTTTCTTCTTCAACGTGCCCAAAGTGATCGTACCCTTCTTTGTACGCTCCTGGTTCTTGAGAGTGATCACGCCATCACACCACCGTGCGCTTAGTTCCATATACACTCCACTACTTGCATTCTGAAACTCTGTTTTATTTATAGAAAGTCAAATACGAAATGAAACAAATGGTACATGCTATCGTATGACGACGGGTTTCGTGAGGAGACCGTTTGGTTGGGGGACGGATGTGCCCTAGGAAACCGGTCGCCCCGGTGGTCTAACGGGTAGCCACGAAGCTTGTATGCCCGGATGTCGAGGGTTCGATTCTCCCCATGGAGGTTTTTATTGTATAATGACACCGTCTGTAGAGAGGGCATATTATAGCGTGGGTAAGCAAAATTCGACGAGAGTTGACGGGGGAAGAAAATGCTGAAATCTTCTCGCGATAAAAATGCAATGCAAGAACCGTAGTGGGGGAGGAGGGAGAGGAGCCTACTTTGTGACCCCGGATCTGAGCTACGACTACGAGTATGGAGGGGAAAAGACGTAAGTGCGAAGATAATAAATGGGATGGACAAAAAAAAAGGGGGGGGAGTTTGGGTAATTCCAAATGTTTCAACGGTGCAGTGCATTATTTATAAAAAAAATATAAAACAACAGCTGTGAGCTCGAGGATTTCGGCGAAGCTCATCTTTGCTAGCTGAATGCTTCGATCGCGCGTACATACGGATTTTATATTTCCTCATGTAGGATGTACATCCCGTATGAGAGGGACACAATCTGAGGCTGTAGAATTCAGGAAGTGTGTGTCTATTTGTGGGGGAAGAAATAATTAAAATTATATTAAACTTAAAATTAAACAGTCTGAAATAAACGTGCCAGGTATACTATAGTGTTCCGACGAGTTTACTTGATGGAGTGGTTCTACTATTTGTAGCTATGTATGGTATATAAGAAGAGGTGTATTATATCATAGAGAACCTTATAAAATTAACATCTGCCGAGCCCCCTGCTCTTCCCAATAAAAAATATTGTTTTTTCAGCCTTACTCAAAAATCATCATATTCAGTGAAATCACAGTCTACGATTGTTGATTAGAAGATTCTTAGGTGCTGTCGAGTACTGCTGTGTACTGCTGTGTACGTATTGTCATCGCCGCCAGGGCCGGAAATGTATCGTGAAGTTTTGCGCTGACGTACCTATTGGTTCAGACTGATGCTTAGCGCACCATGTGGTGGACAGCTTGGTGCGCCTTGCAGGACCAGGGTTGTGCCGCACATCGCGTGGTGCATGAGTGTATGAATGCGGTATACCAATCGCAGTACTTGTAACGCGTACGTACATTTTATGCATTTTGTTTCACCAGTTTTTAGGTTGGCATATTGTTTTTCCGCCCCCTTGATGCGTCAAATTACCCGGTATTTCCCGTACCCGGAACTTCGGTGAGTTATATTCGACATCCATTCCCGTAGACTGATCGTCTGTGTGTACGAGCTGGCCTGGCCAAGAATGGCCTTTATACTCGTCCGGCGGATTCTCAGCAATTTCGAAATATTACGACGCAAAGCTGATAGCTGTGTGTTCCTGAGTTTACAGCGCATTTGGCAACGTTGGAGCTTTTTTAATCAGAGTTAATTTCGTTAAAACAAAACAAATAAATAGATAGATCATGCCTTAAGTTAAACAATATACATATACAGTATATGTCGACTTTAGAGTCTATCAGGTATACCACCATTTTCTTGCGGATTTCCCTCGAAATCGGTGTGTATCTTCCTTGAGGAATGACGACTCGACTGATATCCTCACAGTCGCCTAATTCGCCGATCATCAAAATGTATGGCGTGCGTAAGATTCCCTATAAAACGTCAAGATACTACGGGGAGAAACACAAAATGTGGGATTCTCACTCCAATTTTTGTTGTTTTGGCTTGAATGTTTTACACAGCTTACGTAACAGCAAGACAAAGACATTCATTCCTGCACCTTTTTTTTTATTTTTTTATTTCTCTGGTAGTTGTGCCTGAAACCAATTTCCGGATATTTCTGAATTGTGTCTAGTTCACGAAAAGAAAAAAAAAGGGTGCAGTAATGAATCCCTTTGGAAGACTATCAAGAACCACGTGTCAAAATTTCAGATCGAAATTCGTAAAAACCAACTGAGAAAAAAGTGGCTGGCCAATAAAAAAGCTGATCTTGGCCAGCCCAGCTCGTATGTACTATACGCCCGTGCGACACTACCCGGAACTTCTGTGGGTTCTGTAAGAATTATAATTTACTACCCGTACACGGAATGCTTTTAAGTGGTGTAATACTTCCATTCCGGTACCCTGGATACGCACATCCTATACAGCATAACCTTGCTAATTTCAATCTAGCGACCATCGAAACTCACGGTCTCCCTGCAATCGTCAGCTTGGCTCCAGCAGTATCTCATGTTTATGGTTAGGCTTCCGGTACTGCTGTATACATCATACATATCGATCGTCAACAACAACGCACAAGAAATCACACCACCACTTCACGGCGGGCACACCACGCCACCTTCCATCCTCTCGACGACGACCACCACAACGAACACGACAACCACCACCACTACCACATCACCACCACCATCAATACCACACTAGCAATAATAGATAAGTTGTTGTTGCTAAGCTACTTGTCCAGCTCACCTTCTCGAGTTTCTTGCTCGTGTTTTGATGGTGGTGATGGCGGTGGGTGGTTCGTGGACGTAGGTGGTTGGATGTAGTATCACGAACCAGGCGGGACTGCTGTGGAGGTTGGTGCCTAAGCAAAACAGAGACCGGAAACACCTCCTTAATGCAAAACTCAATCTGTCACATAAAGCACCTAACACGACTAAGCAACAAACATTCATCAAAGCAGTTTCGACGCTAGGAAAGAAGCATGCAGTCTCAAATACCAGGCCCCTGTGGGCAGCGCCGGTGATTAAATCGGTGGCCGTGCTTTCGTCGCGTGCCAGGGTCCAGTATTGGGCACACCAACACACCACCCCACACTCGGCACACACCAACAGACACCGAAATCAGAGCTGCACATGGTGATAAAACAAACAGTACGAGTCGTAGTACGTTCTGGTGGAACTGTCTTAGTTGTTTATCACAGACACCCGCAGGCAGACGACCAATGAATACAGAGAGTGATCGTTGCTCGTCGTATTTGTTTTTTTTTGTTTTTGACCCATATTTAGTATCGTCGCCGGTCTTTTCTCTCCTTTCTACTTGCTTTGAAGCAACTTAGAGCCAAGGTCACAGAGTATGCACTTCTCCCTCCATGTCCACTAGGGCTGGTGCCTTGCATTTTCATCACGACAATACTTCGGCCCTTCGTTCCCTCGTCGACTCGCGTCCAATTACGCCTACCTACCTGCTGTAGAGGCGCTCTCAGCAGTTGATTCAGTTTTTTAATTTTGTTTTCAAATTAAACTGAACAGTCCGACCTATTTGAGATTTCAACCCCGGAAACCAACTCTTATTAAAATTAGTATTACTAGTACGAGTAGCATTCGAGGGTACCTCAAGCCCATCAGGGCGGTGTGCTGTGTGATAAAAAATAATCATAAAGTAAACAGCATGAAGCTACTACAACAATATGTTGGTTATTTAAAATTGCATGCTGTGATTTTTCCCTTTTTTTTCCATCCCATTATTTGTCTTCGCACGCCTGTCTATCTGCCTCCCTAGTCGTAACTCAGATCCGGGGTTACAGTGTAGGCTGCTCTTCTTCCTCCCGCACTACGGGTCTTGTCTTGATTGTTATCGCGCAGAGGGTTGAGCCTTGTCAACGCTCGTAGATCTTCATTGAATTTTGCTAACTCACGCTTTAGCGCTTTCAGCTACTACGTAGTCGAGATATTTTTTACGGGTAAAAGTCCCTACATATGAGCATGCACTCGGGGGGGGGGGGGTCGAACTCACGACCTTGACGCTAACAAGCTTTATGATTACCTGCTAGCCCACCGGGGTAACCGGTACCAGCAATATTCTTGAAATATATATTCCTTTTGGGCGATGAGCGTCAACACACAACTCTGTGTTGGCAGTTCGGTGTGTAGGCTAAGGGTGGTGGGTGTAGGTTGACCGTGTGCAGGTTGGTCCCACCACCAACATTCATATCGTATACAAGGCGCCATGAAATCACTACGCCATTTCGACAGCAGCGGTATCAGCCGCATTCACTGCAGGGCATTCGTGAGTAAGGTTAACAGCAGCTAATCGGCGAAACATAGACCCTGGTGTCGTTAATGAAGTTCATCAACATAACGCACTGTTGAACGTAAACGCAAAACTCACTTTGAGTAAAGAGGACACGCGTGCGCAGCCCCTCCGAATGACGACGACTTCAGATGCCGCTTTGGCTGTCCGTTGTTGCTGTCGCGTTCTGGACGACTTGGTGTGTCGTTTAGGGGTGCTCTGAAATGTGGCGCTGATGGCGTTTACGTGTACAGGAAAACAGCAGACGAAAAATACGCCGCGAGGGTTCTTCTCGTTGTCAAGCATTCATACGGTGTTCAGTTAGATTCGGGGTACGGTACAACAGTATTTGATACACGTCACTTCCGTGTATAAGTTGAAACTGGGAAACAAGGTTGAATAAGCTTTTTAATCCAATCAATATCGATTTGAAAACACTTTCAAACGGTTGATATCCCATCTGACACACCTGCCGATTCAGCCAACTCTGGGCAACCTAACGCGTATGATCTGTAGTGTGCTTGGGTTTCGTATTGATAGTGTCTGTCGATATATTCCGTGTAGAGGTGTTACTCTTTTGCCAATTACCCGGGTACTCGCGAGTATTACTCGGCTTGCTTATACCCGTCACGTGTACGAGTAACACTTTATACTCGCCGAGTATTTGGGCGCCGGGTACCCGGGTACCCGTTCGTTTACCTTGGAAACTTCGGGGATATGACACCTTATCATCCCTTAAATCACGTCCCCTGGATAGTACCAGGTATTTCGTACATATTCTCCACGAAACCCTTTTTAAAATGAAAATGCTGTCTGACGATGCCTCACGCGTTACATCAGCTTAGAGGTACACATTGCAAGGCCGGCAGCGTAATGAGCATGCACTGACAGCAGTCCAGCACCAGTCGCAGCCAAAGCAGCCAAGGGTCTAACCTATCAGAGGGCGATGGCATGCCCTCGCAAGACTCCGTCGGCGTTGCCGCAGGTTCGGGCGCGTCACACACGCACACAAAAGCCCACGTTGCGAGGCAGGCCGGTATATTTTCTTGTAGTTTTGATTGACAATGAAATAGTAATATTAAGTCATTAAAGGTCCTTAAAACTGAACCAAGAGTTTGCTGATCGCCTATACTAATATGAAGTAAAAAATATAAATGGTACTGAAATCAACTAATATTTTTTCCTCTCATAAAAATCGGGTAATTACTATCCCCGACACATTTTTTATTTTTTTTCAACCGGCATTCTAAAATGTAACAACTTGCGAGAAACAAAAGGATACCCTAATCCATACTACAATTCACCTTAATATTAACCAGTTATACGTTTTTTGTTGTCTTTTGTTTGTTTGTTCGTTTGTTTGTTTGTTTGTTTTTTCATCCCATTAATCATCTTCGCTCTTCCTTTCTATATACCGCCTGGTCGTAATTCAGATCCAGGGTCACAAAGTAGAGTCTTCTCCCTCATGCCCCACTACGGTTCTTGCCTATTAATAGTACTTTTATCGTGAGAAGTTTTCAACACTTTCTTCCCTCGTCCACTTGCGTCGGATTCCGCCTACCCACGCCCCGAAGGCGCTCTCAGCATTTATTGCTTCCTTTTCATTTTTTCAATTAAAATAAAAATCTCACCAGGGTGGGATTCGAACTTGGGTACGATCGATAGTACAGTCTTTGAATCTGACGACTACTTGCGTTGCATGTTTTAATGGCAATCGAATAGTAATATGAAGTTCTTTAAGGTCACCCATTCTGAAACCAAATGATTTATGACCGCCTATACTAATATGAGAAGTAGAAATGATGTTTTTCAATAATATCAAGTAGTTTGTATTTATCCCACTAAAATCAAGTACTTTTCATCAATGCCACCACCTTTTTTTAAACCTCGCGCGGCGCAAATTTATTCCGCTGTCACTTGTTATAGTATGGCTGGCCCGCATGTGCTTCGAACTCACGAACTCATACGAGCTGGGCCAGCCAAGAAACTCACAAAGCTTCCTAAAGTCGTATCGCGTGACCACTGCAAATTAGGATACAAAAATAGGAAGCAGTAACCATAACATACCAGTGACTGTGCAAAACAAAAATGTATATGAACACTTCTAACCTTTTGTTTTTCTGGACTCGATTTCGCGGAGATACCCGCGAAAACTCGAAAACAACAAAATGTCTTTTTTTAAATTCGTATATGTAATGTCATTTTCGATGAAGATGACATTTGGTGGAGACAGTACTGAAGACACAAGGAGAAGATCGATGCAAGTCTGGTTGCCCAATTCGCCACACCCATCAGGAGATATGACCAAAACTCGATTCCATATATAAGTGAAGTAATGACGCACAAAATGACATTTCCGCCATGCCCCGACCAATTTTGAGAGTTTTACTCTGAGATTTTAACCACGACTTCGAACCGTACGTGCTAAGATACGTGCCGCCTGCCCTCTTTGATATTTGTTTCTTTTAGCTAGTTCTGATTGCTTTCGTTTTTTTTCCTTGTCGTGTTTTGGATAGTCATATCTCATTCGAGAAAATGAAATGAAACAAGGACAGGCGGCAAGTGTGTTGATTTGTACATGATCCACACTGTGTCAAAATTCCAGATCCAAATTCGTAAAATTGATCGGGGCATGGCCAATCTGCTTTTAAAACAATATTTTGGCTGGCCCAGCTCGTGTAATCGTATAATACATGTCATTGGATGCTTTTGTGGCGCGTAGTCTGTTGTTTTATGGGTATTGTCGTATGAAAATCATTATGCCACAGGGTTGTTATGCCGAATGTACCTCTTTCAGTCTATCCGTTCCACAGTTAAGGACCAAACCTGATAAACAATTTGCCGGGTACCCGGGTACACGGTTGTTAGATGGGTACCCGGGTATTAAACGGGTACCCGGTTACCCGCCCAAAAAAGACGTAAATACTCGCGAGTACTTGGGTATTTTTTCGGGTTTAAGCGGGTATCTGTTTAGGACGGATACTTGTCGGGTAACACCTCTAATTTCGTTTAACCAATAAACCAGAACGCTACGAAAACCCTCTGTCTTTGTCTTCATGCCAACATCAACAGAATGCAATCACGACACCTTGGGAGGCGTCGGGTTGTTCAAGTAAACAAATTCCATAATTGTGACCAAACTGGAATCGCAAGAATGAGAATATTCCAACAATTCAGTCGGTCGCCACGATCGATGGTCTAGTGGTATCCTTGAATTCTACGGAGAGTTGGATTCCAGTGTTCGAATTTCAAGATGGTCTGACTTTTGAGTTTATTTGCAAAAAATCGTATAATACGAGCAGGTTCCAGCAAAATGCGTACGATTCCACCTTCGGGCAACAAAGAAAGGAATACGTTTTTTTTGCTCCCAACACAAAACCTATCCACCTGACCGCACGAACAACGGGAAAACATCCGTGAAGTAAATTTTTGTGTGCGAGTTGTAGTTCGCGAGAAATAATAAGTGTTCATATTACTTCGAGAGTCGATATTTCATGGGGATTTTATCTTCCCATAGTAAAATGTATATACTTTGTATGCAGGCCATATGTCGATCAACACGCCGGGTGATTCGACACTAGACTCGTTGAAATGATGAGATCATCAAGGGGAAGATGTCATGGAACTTGCTTTATTCTGCGAGCCGTACATTGTTGATTTAAGAAACGCCTGCCAAAGTACTAGAAAAATGTGTCGAGCTCTTTTGAAACACTACCGAATAATTTAGTCTTCACGGGAATCATTTTTGCACCTTGGTTTTTGAAAGTTGGAGTTTCAAAAGCGACGCTCATCACGGCGGTGCGATACAAACCGAACCACACCTTGTATTGTTTTTTATGAAAAAATAGTGCGTTTGTCAGGAAGGGTCGAAGTTGCCAAACAAACCAGAAAAAAATGGTAAAATCAACAGGGAAAAGGAGAAAAAATAATAATAAAATGACCAAAATGAGTCGTTTTGCATTGTCATGACGCACAACCCAACGATATATCGCTTTTCAACTGTCAAACTTACACGGGCAAAAGCACGAAGACGAAATGGTATGGCTCCCGCTAGAATCAGGTCGTAAAATATATACAAACGGAAATAACTGTGGAGGGCGCCTTGTAGCGTGTGTGTAAGAGCAATTCGATGTATCGCGAGGGAAGAAAGGATTGAAGTCATCTTGCTAAACATATTTTATGGAACAACCCGTAGTAGAAGAGGTCTAAACGGAGCCTACTGTGTAACCCCGGACGTGAGTTAGGACTATTAATAGAAAAGTGAGAGAAAAGAGGGGCGAGGATAATAAATTGGATTAAAAAACGGAAAAAATAAACACTACGTCGTATGTATATACATATACGAGCTCGTATGTACAAGGTTCCCCTTAGGGATGTTGGTAACTTAAGATCATGGGACAGTCGCAAGTTGAATACGGATCGTATTCTTTATATTTCTCTTTTTGGAACCAACATGTGCCACAGGCTGCTGTATTGCCCAAACGAAATATAGTACAGGTCACCTAATAAGAAACAGGCTACTAAAAAAAACAGGCTGACATTTACAACAAATAAGAAAGACGCGAAGCTGAGCCTCCGCTGCAAAATGAGTAAGGCATATTACCCCCTTGGGCCGAATCCCTCACGCCTTCAGGAAACCCTGCCGTACGCCCCTGGCCCCTGGTGTAGAGTTGTTACCCGACTGAGCGAGAACCGGGTACCCGGTGCCGGGTACCCGGCCCGGCCGGGACCGGAACCGGACCGGTCCAAGTCTGCGACCCGGCGGGTATCTGTGCGCCGGGTATCCGGTTCTACGATATACGGAGCCCCTCAAAACGTACGGAGCCCCTGACAACTTGCTGCTTACAGCACACAGCTCACAGCGCACAGCACACAGCACGCCGAGAATATCCAACACGCAACACACAAGATACTCTTAAGAGCCACTGGTGGCCCTCCCATACCGTGAGCCAGGACATCGAACTAGCATCACAAGAGCCTCGTGCAGCTGCTGCACCGGAGGAAGCAGCTGCTGCCGTGCCAGCCGCTGCCAAGCACCGCAGGGCAGAATCTCACGCTTTTTCTTCATCCTCCTCGGATGAATCTTCACCCTAGAGTTGTAACCTGGCGGGTACCCGGCCCGGCCGGGTACCCGGTGGCGGGTACCCGGCCCGGCCGGGACCGGAACCGGACCGGTCCAAGTCTGCGACCCGCCGGGTATCTGTGCCCCGGGTACCCGCATCAATAAAAATTAGATTCTCCTCTGCTGTCTGTCGGTGACGGGATTTGTCGCATGAAATTCGAGCAATCGTACTAGGAGTAGGATTTTGCTGATGTCGAGCGCCATAGGCAACAGGGGTATGACAGCAGTATCTCAGGTCAGTATCATGTATCATGTATCAACGAAAAGAAAACCCGGTCTAACCTACGTTCTTTTCACTTTGCCACAAAGTAGAGATATCCACCCCCCTTGCCTTGTGTTATTTGTCAAGATGCATCGTACAATATGAGACAAAATCAAGTCTTGTTCTCCCACTTACCTCCTTACCACGTCGTTCGAGTACCGCTCCGCTTTCAGGCCGGTAAAAGCAAGCGGGGGGGAGGGGGTAAATACGGTATGATACCCCGGGTACCCGGGTACCCGGGTACCCGGGTCCTCCGACCCGCCGGGTTCCGGGGCCGGGCCAATCGGAATCCCTCGAAACCGGGCCGGGTACCCCGTCCAGAATTGTGAAGCCGGGTCATAACTCTACCCTGGTGGTCCCGAGTAACAGCTTTCAGGTTTTCAGCGAGAGTTTTTTCGTTTTTACTTTTGACGCGGTACAGCAATGTGTACACGTATCATATATTGTTTGTTTTGTTTTTCCGTATTTGTTTTTTTGCGTTTCATATTTTCCAAATTATTGCCCCGTACATACACGTTTTTTTTCGACGCGGAACCTCGAAAAACGTTCACTGGGTACGTCAAGGGTACGTACAGCGTGGTACAGCCAAGATACAGCATATATATTTGTAACATTCCCGAAGGCAGCAGAGAGAGGAGGGACAGGAATGTAGCAGACCCAATATACATATATTGCGGCCCGTACTTCGCTCATGGCTTTCACGGCCGGAGTCAAATCGCTTTCGGCATTGGATGAATTGAGACAAAGAGGGCTTTGAATTAAGCAGCCGTTCGATGAGCCACAGAGCGATGCGGGCGAAGATGTTGTTGTTTCTTTCAAAAACATTTTTTCAACCTTGACACGCTGTGGCGGCTACGATGTGACGGCTCCCTCAAGATCGGACTCTGTGAGCTTTATGGTTTAATTTGACCATTGCGATCAAACGCGAGTGACTCGACAACGGCACCCATGTCAGAGCCGCAGCCTTCAGCGAGTCCCACACAATCGAAAGTGGGCAGAGGTTAAGCACGTGTGACTACTTCAACCGGTGGGTTGACAAACCGTTCTTGCCCGCCGTCACTGGCGGTTCTTGCATGAAGACCACGCAGCAATTCACCCTTTTTGCGGCAAATCTGCACTGACAGACGACAAAAGAGTCCAAGAAACAACTCAATGAGGGATGCAACACTCTGCTTTGTCTGCTGCCAACAGGGTGCACGGATGGCGTGCAGCCGATCGATGAAGGGTAAAGGCGGCTGGTCATGTTGGGTGTGAGGAAGGCTCTCGAGGCGTGTTTTTGTTTGTTTATTTTACATCCAATTGATTGTTTCGCCCTTCCCTTCCCTCTCCTTGCTAGTCCTCTTGAGTCGTAACCCAGATCAGGCGTCACAATATGGGCTCTTAGGGCCCGTACTAACGAAGGCAAGTTTCTAATCGAATCGATTTCAAATCGATTTTTGTTTATGGATCGAATCGGTCTGTTTCCTTTGAAGTGAAAATACAGCTTTGTGTCCTATCGTGTGAAACCACGTATGTTCCGTATGTTCTCGAGATGTGAATGATATCGGAACAACGCGACATCCCACAGAACACCCGGCTGACAAGTACCGAGGAGAGAAGCTGAGAGCGACGCCGTGCATCGTCACGTGCACTCCGGCTACAGCTCCTGTTTTGTTTTTTTCAAGACCCAGGCTAGGAAGCTGTCACACTCAGCTTCGCGTGGGTGGTCGGAGGAAGCCCTTAAACACCATGTACCGGACAGCGACAGCGATGCAGCTATCGACGTCTTGAGTTTTTCCTTCGTGTTTCGGGTCGATCGCTTGGTTCTCGCCGGGCTTGGTCGATGGAGCTGGTGGAAAAATTGGGCTTGCGACCGCCATGGTGTTATTTGAGGAGCCACCGCCGGGCCACGTTGTGCTACGGTATGCAGCTGTGGGCGCGGATATTGCACCGGTCACCACTCGTTGAGGTTAACGGTTTTATCGCCTCGTTGGTGGTTGTCAGGAACAGCCTAAACAGCGACCGATCGCCTCGGGGACGTTCACCCAGTGGGAACATGCCATGCATGTTGGATAAACTCCAATCGATTCGAATCAATTCGAATCGATTCGATTCAATTTGCAAATAATAAAGTAATATGGGACTTGTTGTGGTATCCGATCGAATCGATTTTTTCATGCCCCAAAGTACAAATTTCTTTCCGGTGATTCATGTTTTGACCAATCAGATGAAATACCGCGTCGATTGATAAAACAAGAACGATTTAAAATCGATTTGCTTCGCAACTTTCTTTCGTTAATACAGGCGCTTATCCCTCTTCCCCCACTAATTGATAATTCCATACTCGTACCAATAAGATTAAGCATCAATCCCGCGAAATGCTTACTGTAGTCTCGAAATTAAATAACACAGCAGTCCAATACACCAAGAAGGCAATAAAGGTATTGGTCATCAAGACCTCAACTTTGTATCCTCACAAGTGATATTATACCCTCCTAATTTTCATACCCATGCATATATATGGTCATTCCAAACCACAACCTGTCAGGATATTTATAGTGCAAGAACAACTCAATAGGATATTTTGGTTTGGTACTGTATTGTATGGCGGCTTACTGGGATACGAAACCGTCAGTACAGGCAGCTTCGACGCCTTTGCTGTTGGATAATAATTCACTCTGTTTCTACTCTACCCGAACCTCTACTCAGCGCTAGGTACTGCATACTCTTCTGCTGCAGCGCCGTCACTACTGCATGCTCTACTGTTGCAGTGCTGTCAGGTTATGAGCCGACGTTGGTAGTGTTGATTCAGAGTCAACAATGTCCTCCTCTTTTCGAAAAGGGTACTCCCCTTTCAATGGGGAACCCAACCACTATCACGGTTAGATGACGTTACAGCGGTCTCTTACGTTCGAGGACGGGCTTGGCAAAGCTATGTCGGGTGTTGAGACTGCATCTGCAGCTTTAGAGGAGGATTCCACTCAGCTGCAGAGAACACAACACACGAAAGAGACTCGCAGCTTCGGGGAGAAGTACGGTGAGCTGTTTTCAGGAATGCTTCCCGCGACGGCTGATTCTCGAGACGGGTACGCTAGTGTTGCCGCTCAAGTTGTACAAGCTTACGCTCCTGTCGGAACAGCGGAATTCGGTGATGGTCGTGGTGCAGTCAGTCATGGCCTTGGAGACAAAGTATCGACTTGACGGTGAGTCGAGGATGCAAGAGCTGCACGACCAGCTCGTCAATTTACACCGCGGCGGACAAGCACGATCTTGCAAGAGTAATCCAGGAATTGTGCCGCATTTGTGTCGAACTCGGAGCGCTCGGTGATTTCATAGTCCCCGCTCGCAAGAAACACGCGCTCTTCAGGGCGCTCTCTGATGATAAATACGAATCCCTGAAGACCGTACTGCTGTGCGACAGGCAGCGTGATGGCAGCCCCTCGAAATTCGAAGACATAGCAGCTCGTGCAACATCCTACCATGCCTTGCCAATTCGCGATAAAGTTACCGCTAAAGAAGAAAGTGCGGGACGAGGCGAAAATGATGCAGGCGGTCACGAACGAGCGCTCAATACAGTAATGCACGAAGGATCACGTATTTTTCTGTCGAAAGAACGGTCGAGGTCAAGGAAGGGCACGTCGTGGAAATGCTTACACTCATAGCTCCGCGAGAGGTAACCACAATAAGGGCAGTTATACGTCGACGCACTCGAACGGGAGCTCATATGATAATAGCAACGCAGCCGGCGGACGCGGCGGAGGCCGCGGCAACCAAGCTCGGGGAGGAAGAAGACGTGGTCGGAATGATGGAAAGAACCGCCAAGGTCGATGCAATTACTGCTGTAACTCAACGGAGCACGGCTCCCCTTCGCCTATCGAATCAACAAAGTGATGAAACCCAACATTCGAATGCTACACACCTTAGTCCCGTAGAGGAAACTACCTCTCACGCTTGGCGCACGACCATCGAGAACGACGATTTAGAGAGCTTTCAGATTGTGGTTGGCGACGGCGAGGAATGTTTCTCGAACTATGATAGAATGTGCGAAGATGGAACGATTTCACAGGTGCAGGAAGATATTGCATTCCCGGCGATGATGGAAATTGGAACCAGCACGCCCCCCGATGATACAGCAGTGTTCATCGATACCGCGGCATCGAGCCATATGGTGACCGCCACATCAGGTCTATGTCAACAAGTGGTAATCACGACAGCTTGCACGGTGCGCATTAAAGAAACATGTGGCCTTTCGAGCGCAACGTCCAAAGGAACGCTCGTGTTTCGCCTGCGAAATGAACAAGGTGAGGTGGTACCGATCAACCTGGAAGTGCTTATTGTTCCCAATCTAGGAGCGAGCATATTTCCGTAGGAGCGCTCCACGAAAAAGGGGTGAAGCTTGACCTATTGTCTGTCCCACCTGTTCTACGCTATGGCAACCACGCGTTTCCGATTTCAACGGAAGTTCCACGGATGTATGTCGTCCATATAGTACTGGATGCGCAAGATATTGCACAAAACATATTCTACAAAACAGTGAGCGCCGAAGCGTGGCACCGAAGAACGGGACACTGTCACCGGCGCGCATTGAAACAGTTAGCTGAGAAACCGACAACAGGGGTGAAGTTTAACCGCAACATCGAAGCAGGTGACTACGAAGTATGCGCAGTTTGTACAAGCAGGGAACTTGCGCACCCCCTGTCCGATCGCCCCCGCTTCAAAACACGCCTCGCGCTCGTCCACGTTGACCTGTGGGGCAAGCATCCCGTTGAATCGTACGAAGGATGCCAATCCCTCGCCATGTTCACGGATGACATGTCGCGTATGAGGTGGGTGGTCATTATCAAGACCAAAGACGATGCAGCCGACGCCCTAAGCCAGGTGATCCAAGATTTCGCAGATCTTGAAGGCATCTGTATTAGAAATATTAGGTGCGATGGGGGAGGCGAATTCAGGGGAAGGTTTCACGCACTGGTGGAGTCACTTGGAATCCCGATTGAGACCAACGCACCCTATATTTCTCAAGCAAATTCTATCGCAGAGCGTGGTTTGGGCACCAGCATTGGTGTTACGCGCAGCCTACCTCTGGGAGCTCTTCACCTTCCTGAAAAACTGTGGGCTGAGGTCCTCAAAGCTGCGGTGTACATCAGGAATCGCACGCCGACGGATGTCCTGGGAGGTGAGGTTCCTCTCGAGGTATGGAATAATAAACCACTCGGTAGTATGAAACGCATGCACGAGTGGGGGTTGCTGGTGTTTAAACACATCGAGGTACGCCACAGAAACGGGAAATTGACCCCTCGAGCTAAGAACATGCCCTTAGTAGGCTACAATACCAAGAACATGACGTACAGGCTCTGGGATCAGGAGCTGCCGCGAAATAACCAACTCAGCAGAGGTATTGTTTCGCGAGAAGAGCGCCCGCGACGTGGGTCGCGCAAAGGCAGGGTATGACCCATTCCCCGATCCAGGCACGTTGTTTGTGCCAGGGGTCGAGACTGAAGAAATACAGCAATAAGAATCTGCCGAGAAGCCAATGGTGCCTCCGGTACAACAGACACTTCTCCCCCAAAGTAACAGGCAGCGAGGTATATCATCCGACAGTGTCTCGGCGCAGCAATGGTCTCTCACTACTGACGTACCGGGTAGAGGAGATAGTGCATGCGTCGTACGAGCAAGTCGAATATGTGCTAATTACAGGAGAATATGTTGGAAGCATAGGAGCTGGAGAGCCTGGCGAGGTTGGATATATGCCACTTGACCCGCTAACCTACGACGATGCGGTGAGCGGGTGTTGATGCCGTAGGCTGGCGTGCTAGCATGCCAGAGGAACGAAGGTCCCTAATCGAACCTGATGTACTCGAGTGGGTAGACCTGCCCCAAGGCATTGGAGCGATTCCTTCCAAGTTTTTGTACAGGTGGAAGTACAACCATGACGGAAAGCGTTGTCGACAGAAGTCGAGAGTGGTAATGCAAGGTTTCCACGAGGCTGATACTGGGGATGACAAGGTAGCACCAGTAGCATGTCAGGAGTCTGTCCATCTCCCGATCGCCAACGCCGCCAAGAGTGGTCTCATTCTTAGGCAAGTCGATATAAAGACGGCATTCTTACAGGCCAGGATGCAGCGTGACGATCCGGATGTGTACGTCATCCCACCAAAATGATTTGAGTGTGCAGAGAACCAAAAGGACCAAGTATGGCGACTGAAGGTGTGGCTGTACGGCTTGCGTTATTTCCCCCGTGGTTGGTTGGGGCACAATGCATACCTACTTGCTGGTGATTGGTTTTGTCTCCAGCACCGCTGATCCATGTGTCTACAACCTGGACCACGTAGCAATTTTGCTTCTTCTGTATGTTGACGACATCTTGCTTCCTGGATCAGACGACGAGAAAGTTTTACAGGTTATCGAGATGCTGAAGGACAGGTTTAGGACGGTGGACCTGGGAGAAGCAAAGTTCCTTCTAGGTATGGGAATACACCGAAACGTGTACGCAGGTACCATGATTTTATCGCAGGAAACATTCGCCAGGACGATACTGGAAACGTACGGGATGGCTGACGCACGCCCGACGAAAACGCCAGCTGAAGCGGGGCCAGTGCAGATTGAAGAGGATGAAATTTCGTCAACAGAGGACACCACCTTATTCAGGTCTGCCACGGGATGTCTGCTTTATCTTAGCAGGTGTACAAGGCCGGATATTGCGCATGCAGTGATGATACTTACACGTAGCATGTCTAGACTAGGTCCAAAAGCGATGGTCAAGATGAAGAGGGTCTTGAGGTACTTGAGGGGCACGATTTCGATTGGATTAACTCACAGCGAAGACGCAGAAATCGGCGACGAACTCACTGCGTACGTTGACGCAGACCACGCCGGTGACATGGATAAGGGGTATTCTACGACAGGAGTCGTTGTGTACTTAGCAGGAGCGCCCATCGATTGGAAGTCGGTGAAACAAACGGTTGTTTCTGTGTCCACTCTGGAATCGGAGTATGTATCTTGGTCGAAAGCGTGTCTAATGTTAGTTTACCTCAGGCGCTTACTGAAAACGATAAGTAGTGAACAAAGCGCGGCTACTGTGGGTTTTGAGGACAACTTGAGTGCCGTATCCACCAGTCGCAGCAACAAGATTACGCCGCGCACGAAGCACATCGATATAAAGGTGCATTATGTTAGGTCGTTGGTCGCGGACAATGTTGGGGATGTTAAGTACATTGAGACAGGCTTCCGAAAGGCCGACATTCTCACGAAGAGCTTGGGCGCAATCAAGTTTATTTCAAACCGCCTCATGCTACTTGGTAAATGAACGCCCCCCCCCCTTCTCGTTTCGAAACCAGGCATCAGCCTAAAGCGTTTAATGGAGCTTGTATGTATGAAGAAGGTTAATGGTGGGGGAGTTACACTGCTGTAATTTCATGCAGTTGTTGATGATATTTGTGTTTTATGATAAAAGGGCAGTCCTACTGTACTCATTATGGAGAGTTGAATTATGTGAATACGAACTGGTGTGAAGTAGTTCTTGAGAGGACATGTCGGGATATTTGTAGTGTAAGAACAACTCAATAGGCTCTTTGGGTTTTGTACTGTATGGTATGGCGGTTTACTGGGATACGAAACCGTCAGTACAAACAGCTTCGACGCCTGTGCTGTGAGATAATAGTTCACTCTGTTTCTACTCTACCCGAACCTCTCCTCGGCGCTAGCTACTGCATACGCTTCTGCTGCAGCGCCGTCACTACCGCATGCTCTACTGCTGCAGTGCTGTCACAACCAAACAAAGGACTGTTCTTCTACTGGCCTGGTCTCGAAACCCCGTTCAACACTAAGCTTGAATGCAGGTGAGCGTGTCGGCACAGCAGTATGAATTCGTCCTGGAATACTTTCAAATATACCAAAATATTATACCCCTGTCACCAAATCCTCAGACTTTTCAACAGCAAACCGCACGTAGTACAGCTTACCGAATATGAGTCTTCCACATGAACTTCAAACAGTAATATTACTAAAATCCATAAGGACGCTCACGGAGCAGGTACAGTGGTACTTATATACTTCAAACAGTCCTAGTAAAATAATCTATACTTCCGGTCGCCGCGGTAGACTAGTGGCCAGCTTCAAAGGCTACTAGCATTGGTACCCAAGTTCGAATCCCACCGTGGTGAGAGTTTCACTTCACTTTAAAATAAATAAAAAGGAAGCAAT
This sequence comes from Saccharina japonica, assembly GCA_008828725.1. NCBI lineage: Eukaryota > Phaeophyceae > Laminariales > Laminariaceae > Saccharina > Saccharina japonica. The sequence continues at coordinate 47,824 of MEHQ01001298.1, read as the reverse complement.
TGCTTAGAGCACCTTCGTGTGGTGGTTTGGCGGAATCCAACGCATGTCGACGAGGGAAGGAAGCGCTGAAATCTTCTCGCGATAAAAATACAAGGCACGTACCGTAGTGGGGAGGGGGGAGAAGAACCCACTTAGTGACCCCGGATCTGAGTTACGACTAAAGAGGGAGAGGGAAGAGAAGGGCGAAGATAATAAATGGGAAAGACAAAGAATAAAAAAATTAAAAAAAAAATAAGGACGCTCACGGAGCACGTACAGCAGTACCTTGTTTCATTGCTGTAGCGCCTCCCTACGTAAGTGTACTATATGCATTGTGAGGCTAATATTATTAAACAAATAACCAAAGCTTGCATATTGAGGGAGGAAACGGGGGGGGGGGCTTACGCACAGAAACAAATGTGTCCATTCTCCACCGAATTTAAAAACCCAACCCAAGCAAAAATAAAGTCAGAGTAATGCTTCGGGGGGAGGGGAAGGGCGTCGAAAACTTTCAACATTCTACACCGTGTACCAAACGTATATAAAAAAACCAAACAAAAACATAGTCCGAATGATGGTTCCTGCGGTGGCGAAGGTGAGGGGGTCGTGTAGAAGTTCTACGACTGCTGAAGTACTCGTACTACTGCTGTATAGTCCCTACTCGCGCGTGTCATCAAACTATGTACGTACGTAATGCTAAAACAGCCGGTAAGTTAAACGACCAAGTTACCCTTCCGGGCTGAACAAATCTCCACCCCTAAGTGACCCCCCTGTGGTAGCGCCAGGAATTGCTGAACTGCTTTTCATGTGGGCCATGAACCGACGCGAAGCCAACATACACACGCGATGGACACCGATCGCCAGGACTTCGGAGGTCATCCTAATTTCTAGCCTCAAACCCCCGGTCCATAAAACATGAGACACAGAGACACACGTCGTTTCGCGGCTCTGCTTGTAAACGCAGGGTTGCATCTACCACCAACAATGGTATGGTGGACATAAAACGGTGCGTACACTGAAGCCACGTCGGGAGATGATGAGCAGGGGGGGGGTGTCATTAGGGAAAACTATAAATGTAACCGAACGTTGGAGGATGATAAAAGCCAGTGTACCCTGCTCATCTCTCTGTCTGCACCCCGCTTGACATCTAAACGAAGCACACCGCGTGTTTGAACAGAGACGGCATGATTCCATCACACAGCCCCCTATTGCGTGGAAAACCCAGCACCACACCTCTGTGTTCTACAATATCTTCACCAATGATGATTATCTCGTATACTTCAGGTAAACTCGTATAGAGTGAATACACGTGCTGAACATGGATACCCATGTTAGCTCGCAGTGTTGCGCATTAAGTCGTGGTGCCTGCAACACCTGCATTTGGATCCCAATCGTCCTCCACTCCCTTCAAAATCAGCCTGTGCAACACAAACAGTGAGAATAAACTCGCCGGAATACCACATAGATGCAGGCTATCTGTGACCAGATACAGACGAATGTTGTGATGAATTTACCCCGAGCGCCTAATAGAGGCCGCTACACGTACTTGTTCAGGTACCCTCGTTTTGTTCATGGACCGCCCATACAATCTTTAGAAGCAAATTTGCAATCTCGTCCGGCGGCCCCGGCAAGCAGTAGTGATCATCTCGTTTGCCATCGACAGCACCTTTCGTCCACGCTTCCATACCCTTCGCCATTGACTCGATGTCTACGTAGTTGGCACCAGAAGCGAAGAAGCGCTTTGCTTGGTCCTCAGTCCACTTTGACATGCTACCCATACCCGTGTATGTGCTGAGCCAAAAGAAGGCTGCTCCAGCATGTTGAACTTCGATGGCTGTCGTTATTGCGTCCGTGACTTTCATTGTTACACCGTTTCCTGCGTTCACAAACACGGCGTCGTAGAAGGATAGGGGCTCCATCCCATGGCCTCTTCTTGCAACGGTTAGACTTTTTGGAATCTCCTTATTTGCAAAAGTGTAGTGCAGGACGGCCCCGTTTTTGAAGAAATACTCGCTTTGGTCGTCCGAACACCTAGGGAAAGGGTGAGGGGTGAGTGGGGCGTGTCGTCGGGTTGTGCATGTCAGTAGCTGGGGAGATTACGATGAGCAGCGGTTGGGGTCGTGAGTAATCTCGATGTCGGACTCGAGTTCGACACACACATCGAACACGAATTATATGAGGTCGGCCGGGTACCGTGTTGATCTTCGATACGTCGAAACGCCTAGTTCGTGATCAGCGTAAACAGAACGTGGAATTTCAAAGAGGGTTACAGCGTAAACAGAACGTGGCGTTTCAGAGAGTTTGGGTGGTGAAGCCCCATCGTCGATAACATATCTCTATCGTAAATGTGAAACCCTTCTCGTAATACGTTTTGTTCTTTACTAAAAACCCTGCACAACACAAACAACATAACACGAACGTAGCAGACGCCGGTCCGCGTTGCGGCCCCCCCCGGCCCTGTTCCCTGTACACGGAACGTGGGAAGCTCTACAGACGATCAATGCCACACATTGGCTGTCAAAGACGCTGCTGTCCATAGCAGGTATATATTTTCGCTGGCTACCTAAGGCGCCGTCACATAAAGTAGTGATAAATAGGTGGCTAGCCGAAAAAAAGCCAGCGACGTCAACACGTATGATGAATGCTTGCGTTGGCTACCCGAAGGCGGCAAATGCTGTGTTTCACCTGCGCAATGGTTACAGAACGCGGCATATATGTATCGACCGCGAAAGCCGCTTGCAATGTTTAGTTTTTATTTTATTTTTCTATCCCATTTATTATCTTCGCACTTCCGTCTTTCTCCCTCCCTAGTCGTAACTCAGATCCGGGGGCACAAAGTAGGCTCGTCTCCCTCCTTCCCCACTACGGTTCTTGCTTTGCATTTTCATCGCGAGAAGATTTCAGCCCTTTCTTCCCTCGTCAACTCTCGTCGAATTTTGCTTACCCACGCCATAATATGCGCTCTCGACGGACGGTGTCATTTGATAATAAAAACCTCCATGAGGAGGATCGAACCCTCGACATCCGGCCCAACAAGCTTCGTGGCTACCAGTTAGACCACCGGGGCGACCGGCTATGCCTAGTCGAATTTCCCACAATTCGTTTACATCTGGACAACCGCACATAGTGACAACTATCCTAGGGATGGCAATAGAGGACACAGCGTGTCTCGTCCAACTATGGACCTTACCAATAGTCAGTGGACGCCAGGCGTTTCCATATGGACGAACAAAATATTATTTCAGATATACGTTTTCCAACGAGCCCGTACCAGTAACACGAGGGCATACCTTTTTAACTGTTCGGGAAAAAAAATCCGAGATAACGACTTTATTGGACCAACATGAAGGCGTGAACACCCCCAAACCACCATCCTGCACATAATCCAAGAAATAGCGATGCAACTACGTAGATCACACACGTTTTCCGCACATACGCAAAACTCATAGCCCTAATTTTTTCGAGATATGTTATGAATACTGCACAAATGCTGTGTGCCCCTGTCGACCTCTTAACGAAGGCTTTACTGTTCGTTATATTTCGCCGGGAAAGGGCCACCCTTAAGGGGCCCCTTCGGTCATGAAAAAAAAGAGTACCTGACTGTTGAAAAATATTCGTATACGAATATTTCTTGTTGTTTACAGCAGCAAATACTATTTCTACTATAATAACACCATACCAGTACTCCTTACGGAAAACGGCATAGATCCAGTTCTAGTGCTCAGAGCTGCGACCGACCAACTTATAGCGTGTTCGTTCTAGTCTATAGGAGGTATTGGGACTCTTGGATCTGCAAGGGAGGTCAAGCATTGCTGTGTTTGCATCACGTAACGAAAGTGCTCCGCAGTGATATTTGGATTGTTTCAGAAATCGTGTTTGGTATCTAAATTCAGCTGTGGCCACGTAGGACGCTACGCGCGGTCGAACTAGAGGCCCAGTTAGGTTCACCTACTAGTACTTGGCGTCTTTGTGGATGAATCTGAGTAAAAACAGTATCAGCAGCCGGAGCAGCTGTCATTTTCTATATTCATCATTGGGTACTAGGGGTATGACGAGTCGTTTTCGAGTAATAGGCACGTTTCGTGATGAACAATGCGTCTGATCGATACGCCCCCTAAAAAACAAAGGTCCACCGTGACCTAGGCTCTTCACAACTACTCATCGGTCGCAAATATGCGGATTACACCTGGAGTAATGTCGTTTTCGGTAGGGATTCATGATGAGGTGGACATTTTACCAGAAATAGTACTGCAACTGAAGAACAAAAGACGAAGTTGTTTTTTATTTAGTCTTTTAGTCTTATATTGTTTGCCCGAAGGGGCCCCTTAAAGACCCGACGACTCATAAGAACGAAACATAAAGGTTTGCTGACAGTCGGAAGTATAACGAGAAGGAAATAATACAGAAGAATGTGATACGACGAGGCGGTAGAAGTTCTACGTTAGCAAGAATTCCGGGCTGGGAGTTCACAACAGCAAAACGGCTACACGCATGTACTGGGCAGACCTTCGCGTCAGAGTCGGTTCGGCCGTTGCGACAGCAAGAGCAGTTACAGTAGGAGCAGAAGTCGACCATCGGACCATAGGGAAATAGGGTGAACATCGTAGTTTCATCGATCGTAATTAGTAGAACAGCCCGTCCAGATGGCGGCAGTGTGTATGGACGTACACTAGCGGAGGGTGTAAACTAGAGGTGTTACCGTTTTGTTTTGCGTTTTTTTAATACTCACGATACCACCCGGCAGTCCAATACCTGCCACGGGTACAGGTAACACTTCATATGTGTGGGCCCCGGGCACCCGGGTGACCGACTACAAGACGGGTACCGCTGTCTTCAAGGGTACCCCCGGGTACCCGGGTACATGCAATAAATGGCCGTAAACACTCGCGAGTACCCGGATATCTGTTGCCGTCTGTTGGCGGATTTTCTTTGCAGACCGGGACTGGTCGGGTAAGACCTCTAGCACGAACAGACCCAGGGATAGGAAATCTCATCGAATGTGCAGTTTGTTTCTCTCGCAAACAAATGAACATAAAAACAAAACATTAGTACGTAGCAGAGACACGCCTCAACGAGACGTAAGTGCGGAGATTAGCAAAATGGTATGTGCTGGCGAAATCGCGATGAGTTCGGAAAATCGCCGATGGCCTCAATATCGATATCCACAAGATTGCAAAAGGGGGCCGCACCACGAAGGCTTTCATCATCAGAAGAGACAAGGAAGAATTAAATTATTTTACGTTATGGCTGTTATGATCGGAGAGAGGTGTTGCTATTGTTTATCATTTTGCTCCCAAGAAAGACAGAAAACAAACATGGAACAAAAAACTTGTCTTCAGGTTCGGGACATTTAACAAATGGTAAAATACTAGGAAAGTTACATTAATAAAGCAATGAAATAAACAAAAATGGATAATCCGGCAACAAGAACCTTTACGCGAAAAACACACACGGTAAATGTTTGACATTACGATACATACCTCTCGATAATGTGGGCGATTTGATGGGGTTGTATAAGGCAGTAGGCCGGGGCGAGCTGGAGGCCATATGGGAGTTGGTATATATGTATTGGACTCCACCATCATGCGCGGGTGCTATATTACTTTTGTTTCTGTTTTTTTCCGCGATAACTAGCATTATTGCTGATCACGTTACTGTTGCTACTACCCTTTATACTACTATTGGTATTCCTACTACTGCTACTACTAACTACGACCACCGGTGATGCTGCCAAGTTTACTCGTATTACTATCTGCTACTATGTGTGGTACTGGGCGAGTATTGGGCAGAGCCGAAGTGCAGTAAAGACGTCCACAAGAATGGAACGGCACGCGCTAGGCGGGAAGACCCACAAGACGGGGGACAAACTTCGCGTCGCCGTCGTGTACGGGGACGGGGGCGTGCTGCGCACGATAACAAGGGACAAAGACGCGGCAGCGAGGCAATGGCCGGGATTGGTCAACACGATGGGTTCGGACGGGGAGGAGAAGACAACCCGGTGGAAGGCGGTTGCCATGGAGAAGCCAGGGGATGATGCGAAATAGAAAGATCGGCTGCTACGCTTGGTGTTGGATGCGGCGGCTAATATAGTACAACGTGGGGTAGTCAAGTTCGAGAATTTGGAGAAGAAGCTGGGAGTGTCCCCATATCAATGGGGGTGACGACCCGGTTAGGGGAAGATGCGAAATGTCGTCCAATTTAGACTTCTGACACGGATGGCGACGTTTCACGATGTTTGAGAACGATTACCGGAATTAACATCGAGCGCCCCAGTTGGCGTACAGGAGGTCGTGCAGAACCGGAAAGCACACAAACAAGCTCTGTCTCTAAGTGGTAGGCGACGCTGAGACTTGTAGGGAGTTTGAGGTTCCGGTGAGATCTTGGTTTTGCACGCGCGGACTGAATATTTGTTCAGCGAGATTGATATACAGGATATCGACTAGGAGATTATTCGAAGACGCGACCTTAAGCGAAACGACGAACGAGGGGCTAAGTGCGTAGCGGGGCCGCGAAAGCAACAGGGGTTTAAGCGCGGGGGGGGTGCGCGCACAGAAGGAAGGGGGAAAAGCCGGGTGTTGTCGTACACGAAACGTGTAGTGGTGGGGACGGGCGGGGTCTGCGGGGGCGTTGACTGAACCGCTGTGCAAACCTATCGTGGCTGTGCTCTGTACCGAACATTGCAGGACGTTATTCACTTGACCGCTATCTGAGATAGGGGGGGAGGCGCGGGTGGACACCGTGTCTGTGAAGTGGCACCTGCAGCTGGGCAAAGATGATCTGAATCGGAGATCCAAATGGTGAAAGAGCGGTGTTAACGATCAAAAGAGTTTGAAGAAGGCAGCAGATGGGGCTGACAAAGTTTTTTATGGACGACGCAGAATGAGGAGGTTGGCCCGTGGTAAGGTCTGGTTGGGGAAGGTGAGAAGTTGGCCTTGCCGTCTTCACAGTTGTGAGGCAGACCCGGACTCGCATTTTCATTCAGACACTTCGTTGGAGGTGGTTGTGGTGGTTTGGTAAGGACCAATCTTGATATATGAGGAAGGGGGAGGGGGGGTATTTTGACAAATTTAGCGATAAATACTGGAAGCGTTGGGGATGACGCGGGAGCCTATCGCGGTCGTGGTCAGGGTGATCAGGCACGCGAAGGGGGCGCAGTCGGCAGTGGTGACAGGGGCGCGTTCTTGATCGACGAAATCGGTGTATTACAGGAACAGGGGTGTAAGGGAGTAGTGGCAGGCCCGCGATCGTGTGATAGACGGAACCTAGTTGTTCTACCTTTGCAAAGCCGCCACGGGCTAGACACAAGGTCCGAACTCTTAAGGATGTGTGCGAGCACGAATGTCTCACGAGGGAAGGAAACTTGGCTGGGGATGGATACATTATCTGGAGTTAGATTACTAGCTGACGGAGCTTAATATCAGCTGCAAATGTGGAGTGGAATGCCTTGGAGGCGACCATCAGACTACGTGAAAACAATGGGACGCTACCATGTGGAGAAAATGGAGAGTGATGAGTACGTATAAGGGGCTGGGTTGAGTTGTCATTATCGCGGCAAGACGTTAAGAGTAGGGATGTGATAAACATGACCAAGACGGCGCACGTGGGAGCGGGCAATCAGGTGCGGGCGAGGAGACAGTCAACGGTGGACCTGAACAAAGCGAGCACCAATAGCATAGGGGAGTGTGGTGTCTGGGGGGGGGGGAGTGGTCAGGCCTGGTCTTGGTGTACAGGCTGTTGTTGATGGCACCGGCAATTGATATGCGGGCAGGGGGAAGGCGGTGCACCAGATACCTGCTGCATGAGCGGAGATGTTGCCCTTTTTGGGGTACTCTTACAGCTGGACCCTGCGACGAGGACGGCGAAATATTCGATGAGCGCGTACACCAGGGGCAAAACAATGGGACCATCGAAGACACGGAGCGCTCAAGGCGAGGATAAGAGACACACGACGCGTGCGGGTAAAGAGCAGTTTCGTGGACCTGTTGATGGATACGTTCGAGTAGTGCCGAAACCGTACAACGGAGGGGTAGAACGTCATATTGATGGCATCTCTGTACGGAAGGGGGGGGGGGGGAGGGATGGACGATAGAAAACGCGACGTTTCGAACAAAACGTGACATGCTGAAAGGGGGGGGTTGGTAATCGCACGTCAAAGCGTGCAGTGGCGGAACTGATATCGCTGGAGTTCGCGCTGCATTACGTGGACAACAAGTGGAGCGACGACGCGGGAGGAGATCATATCTGCACCGTCAACGAGGCAAGTACGAACGAGCTGGTTGTTGCAGTCGTTTTTGGTGTGTGTATAGTTTAATAAGGGGGGTCCTCTGTTGAATACAAGAGGCGGGTGGGAACTGAAGAGTAGCCAGGTAAGAGGCCGTGGTAGGGGGGCGGAGTGAGCGTGGCGGATAATCGATTCTAAGAGACAGGCTGAGAACAACACTTCTGAACGGCGTTTGTCTGTTGGTATTACCCGTCACAGTGGGGGGAAGGTCAGCCACGTACGTCAAATCGACCGTGAGACTGGGGATAGGCGGCAGGGGGGAACGGACCTCGAAGACCTGTCACAGTTTAACCCACCTACCCCATGCTCGAAACATGGTGGTACAAAAAAGGTGTCTATTCCTTGAAGGCTTTAAGAGGCCCCTTCGGTCATGGAAAAAAACAGTCCTTGACTGTTGAAACATATATTGTTTTCGATTTGTTTACAGCAGCAATACTAGTTCTGGTATAATAACGCCATATCAGTACTCCTTACGGAAGACGGCATAGATCCAGTTATGATGCTCAGATCTCCGACCGACCAACGTACAGATTGTTCGTTCTAGTGTCTAGGAGGTATTGGAGCTCTTGGATCTGCAAGGGAGGGCAAGCATTTCTGTGTTTGCATCCCAAAACGAAAATCCTCCGCAGCAAGATTGTTATCGTTTCGGAGCTCCTGTTTTGGGTCTACACTCTGATGTGGCCACGTAGAACGCTACGGACGGTGAAACTAGAGGCTCAAGTACGTTCACCTTCTAGTCCTCGGCGTCCTCGTCGAAATTCTGAGTTGAAACAGTACCAGCAGCCGGAGAAACTGCTATTTATCAAATTCGGCTTGGGTACCATGGGTATGGCGAGTAGTTTTTGAGTAAGAGCAACGTTTCGTGATGAACAAGGCGTCTGGTCGATACGCTTCCTGAGGCACAAACGTTGACCATGATCGAGGCTCTCTGAAACTACTCACGGATTTAAGTTTTGAGAATTAAAACTGGAGAAATGTCGTTTTTCGTGGGGAGTCCCGAAAATGTTAAAATATTACCAGAAATAGTAGTGCAACTGAAAAAACAAACGGACTTGTTTTTCATTTACTCATATATTTTCGGTCCAAAGGGGCCCCTTAACAGTTGTTTTCGAATATCTGGTCATAACTCAAAGCATGTAACACTGTTTATTCATTGCTTAACCAGTGCTCACAGAAACTAGAGGCAAAAATATGAAGATATATAGCATACAACCAGCGTGAATGTACGACTGTTGGGTATTGGCTTTGAGTCAGCAGGAGCCAGCCTGTAACCGTCTTACGTTGGGGCACAAACTTCGATGCAAGAAACACAAGGTATCCTGCTGATATTTGAGTACCTGCTGTCGTCGTTCGGTTCAATGCAGTGATGTCTCAACAAAATCCGCTGCGCCTGCGCCCCTTCTCTGGTTCGCGAATGTGGTCGGCACTGCGTATCACCGGGGACCTCCGTGTCTGCAGGAGGGTCCCCGATGGTGACCCTCTTTGACTTTATCTCGTCCGGATACATGCACATCAATGCCTCTACAACCTGAAGATAAGATAGGCGAAACACCGGGGGTCAGGGAGGAACGCGTCTGAGTTCGGTTCAACCTTCGGGGGAACAAGAATGATGCCTGCACACAAGTCTATTCATCAAACTATACATACACTCGTCGCAAAAAGTTCAGTTTAAGATTCGGTACTTATAAATTTAAGCAAAAACTGATGTCTAGACACTACATCAATCTCAAACTCGACTGAAAACAATCTCGTGGGTGATACAGAGGTACTTGTTGCGCGCTAGTCGCATGACAAGTACGAATTTGCAACCGGGTTTGTGTCGGCGCACGGTACACTTGATGTCGACCCAGTTATATGCCGCCCTGAATTGTTCTACTGCATTTGATTGACTAAGTTGAAACGGGCCCCTAAGTAGAGAACAAATTGGTCGAATTCCGCGCGGCGCCTCCGGCTATCTACTATCAACGATACGAAGCAGTGGGGTATTTTCCGTCCATGTCGACGGTGGAGATATGTTCTGATGACAGCAGTAGGCCTTAAACCATCCGCAAACCGGACCCACGAGGCCGCCAGATCAGCGCGAAGACGTCAAGGTCCATGTATTCTCCGGGGTACAGGAACAGGAGTAAAAACGGGCGGTCTCGATAATAACGTGCAGTGCAGGAGTAACGCAACCGGAACTACACCAACGCACCCGCACTAGTGGTCTGAAGTTCGGAGTGCACGGCTGAGGCAAAGGCTGCAACTCGGGTTAGAAAAAAACTGACTTGGCGGGCTGTCTACACCTTGTGTTGCAACCCGGCAGCAGCAGGGGCACCAGAACAATTGCAGTAGCAGGAGGACTGAAGACAGCAGTAGCAGAAGAAGCAACAGCACCAGCACCAGCGGAAATTCAGCAGCAGGTGAACGGCAGCAGTGTGTGCTATGCCGTTGAGTACAAACCCACAAAACCAGTGAGCACCACATGCCTGAAAACACACACCACAAAGCACACACAACACCTTGTGATCCCTTGTACCTGCTTTTCCGAAGTTCGGCAAACCGAAGGGAGGCAAGGGTAGACCACTGTACTTCGCGAAATACAGCTCAGATAGGGGGCGGCTTGTGTACTAAGGGCCCCTACATGCGGTCGTTCTAGTCCAGCAGCTGTGGTTCTGTTGTACCGCCGTGGGTATAGGCTTGACGTCGCTGAGAAATTAAGTAGCTTGGCTTGCTGAGTACAATACACCTATTTTGACCGGGTACTACACTACAGTAAGTACGGCACTCAAGGGGGCAGGATATGCACACATCGCAACGCTCATCAGCCAGCGTGAAGGTATGTTTCTGAACCGAAACCTACAGCAACAGCAGCAGAAGAGTACAAGGCACAGTATTTGACGAAACACGGCATAGAACGAGCTCTCACCGTAACCAACATCCTCAGCGATGGGGGCCATGAGTGCTGTCTGCGTGCTACTGCTAGGTCCAGGATATTTCGCTTTGCAGAGAGTTTTCGGGTACATTACAGGTATCCTGCAAGGCACCAACCGTAGTCGCCATGGGAAGTCACAAGCTGGGACAACCTGCTCCTGGCTCAACTTAGACTTGTCAGAGTAGACCTGTGAATGTCTCCCTCCGCGCTGAATCTTCTTACGCCTGTGTCCATGTGCTGGGCTGGGGCGTCTTGCGGTGTTGTTCTTCTAAACAGTGATGTCAATCTACTGTAGTACAAAGGCTCCGCATGAGTGCAGCGATTGTCCGGATAGTATACCCCATCTCTTCGATACCATCCTATTTCAGTAGTCTAGGACAATATTATGGGGCTCTACTGTAGTATATCATAAAGAGGTTGTTCGTGGGGGAGAACAATGTATTTCTTACGCCTGCATATATATGGTAGGTTGTTCGTGGTACGGGGGACGCAGGCTACGGTAGAGGTCCGCTATACTTTTTCTGACAGCGATCACTTGTGGCGATCTATACCTGAACCCAAAATTGTTTTTGGACCCAAACAAAAGTGCTACCCGATGAAAAATTCCGTGGCCTCAAGTATAAAACAAAAAATAGTGCGAAAACAATAATAGGGAAATGGTAATTTGGGGTTATACCCCCTGGTTTTACGGCCATTTGGGGCTAGGGTCAAAATGCGCCCGCGGAACGCGCTCCCGCGGGCCCAAACAGGCCTCAAACGCCATTCCGAAGCCCTGGCGAGATGCCCGAAGCCCATGCCAAGCACGCACACAACTTTTTTTTTGTTTTCAGGCACGTCCTTGGGCCTAACGGGACGGCGGCGCACGAGGGAGCAAACGAAGTCCCCCCTTTGACCACATCTTGGAGGGGGATAACCCCACGTACCTACTAAATTTATCTACTCCCCCCGATTGACCACTTTTTTCACCCCGTTTGACCGAAACCATACCCCCTTTTGACCATCTGTGACAGCTTCAAAAACGACTACAGCAGTACGTATCCGCGTCGTCACCGCCCAACAGCCCGAACAGACCACGGGACGGAACATCCAGAACTTGCGAGTAGTCGGGATCGTTTGCCTCCCAAGAAATAAATATCGGCACAACTATACAAATCAAATCTTTATAGTCCATATGAAGATATCAGCTCTTCTGAGAAAACATGACGGTGATGGGGGAATCAGAACACATACGAGTACGTGGATACTCGGCGTATGGGTCGTGAGTTGCTGGGTGCTTGGTGCTTGGTGCTTGGTTGCTATGGGGGTGGGGGAATCAGAACACATACGTATATACTCGGCGTATGGGTCGTGGGTTGCTGGGTGCTTGGTGCTTGGTGCTTGGTTGCTGGGTGTGATCCTGGCGATCTGTACTCGAACACACCAGCCTGCCGTCGGGGATGGATACGTTGGGGACAGGAGGAAAGCACTTCTCAAGAAGACTAACGACCGTCGTTGCGCCTGATGTTGCTCGTGTCCCGAAGACCCCTCCCGTCCAACAACCCAACACCGCGCATCCATGACCCACAGCACCCAGGAACGAAGCACCAAGCACCAAGCACCCAGCAACTCACGACCCATACGCCGAGTATACACGTACTCGTATGTGTTCCGATTCCCCCATCGCCGTCATGTTTTCTCAGACGAGCCGATATATTCTATCGTCTATAAAGATTTGATTTGTATAGTTGTGCCGATATTTATTCTTTGGGAGGCAAACGATCCCGACTACTCGCAAGTTCTGGGTATTCCGTCCCGTGATCTATTCGGGCTGTTGGGCGGTGACGTGGATACGTACTGCTGTAGTCGTTTTTGGGGCTGTCGCAGATGGTCAAAAGGGGGTATGGTTTTGGTCAAACGGGGTGAAAAAAGTGGTCAATCAGAGGGAATAGATAAATTTAGTAGGTACGTGGGGTTATCCCCCTCCAAGATGTGGTCAAAGGGGGGACTTCGTTTGCTCCCTCGTGCGCCGCCGTCCCGTTAGGCCCAAGGACGTGCCTGAAAACAAAAAAAAAGTTGTGTGCGTGCTTGGCATGGGCTTCGGGCATCTCGCCAGGGCTTCGGAATGGCGTTTGAGGCCTGTTTGGGCCCGCGGGAGCGCGTTCCGCGGGCGCATTTTGACCCTAGCCCCAAATGGCCGTAAAACCAGGGGGTATAACCCCAAATGACCATTGCCCAAAATAATAAACTCGAACGAGTTTGGGTCAAGGTACCCCGTCATTCAGAAATATTTTCATTCAAAATGTGTTACCTCTATCGTAGCACGCGTCGGGGGGCTACAATTAAATAATTTAGCGAAAGAGGGAAAATAATATGGAGGTGCATTTCATTAATTGATTCTGCAAAAGGGGCAGGAAGTGTTTATTAATTGAGTTGTCGACCGACGTCGCCGGCTGCGTGGTTACGTACGTCCTGGAATTTTCCGCAGACGTGCTCTTCGCTCTTCGTTCGTGGTATAAATCACCCACGACTTCGGCTTTACTACTTTCCCCACTCCACCCAACCGACACTTCGCCCCGTGTGCCTTGGCCTCTTCACGGATTCCGTAGTCGTTTTCGATGGCAACGATGCCGATCCCCTGCAAGACGTTGAAGGCGATAGCGCCTTGACGTAAAATTCGCTTTACCAGGTATAGGTGTAGGCCGTCGGTGGTGGGCGACCTTTGGCTGGGAGGTGTGAATGAAGACTTCAGGCTTGTTGTGGAGGAAGTCAAAACAGAGTGACCGATGGGGGGGGTGGGGGTGCCTTCCACGATCGTCTAGCAAGTAAATATCAATATATGGCCAATCACTGCAAGGGAGATTTTATCCTCAATCGGGCCAATCACAAGACGCGACCAATACCGCTAGATTCCGATCGACCGTAAACGACATATAAGAATGTGTCACCGTGTCTTCTCTTGCGCACATGCCACCTTTCTTTGTGAATCGTACGCTTGCTCGTCCTCCCATAGTCGTAAAGGTGGTCTCCACTGTATTGTAGTGCCCAGACGAGCAAAAACGCGACACGAGTTAAATTCAACTCTCAGAAAAATAGGTACATCATCATGCCCAACCACAAGAAAGTAACTCGATAATTCTTCAACTACAGCGCCCAAATCGCCGCTTGATCAAGACTGCATTCGACAGTTCGGGCGGTGTGACCGTCTCTTCTCTCCCGTACTTGTACTTAGCCTTCACGCTGACAAATATGGTTGTAGTGCTCTTTAGTCACCAGCTACATAATAGCACCAAATCCAAGTCGCAGGAAAATACGGCAAATAAATGCAATGCCCAAATAACTCAACGAATTTTCTGCTGTAGTCATTAGCACCATTACACTGGGGAACAGCCACTAGGCAAGCAATAACACCAGGCTGGACTCACAACGCATGACAGCATGTATGCATATGGCGACACATCCACCGTTGCCGATAAAGCGGGTCGGATTTATTCTTGCTTCTTCCCTAGAACAACACCGTTTGTTTGATTGTTTGTTGGTTCTAGCTCTTCTTGTCGACAGCAGGAAACCGATTGCACTATTACGGGGTGGGCTAATGATGCCATAGTAAATAGGACCTACGGTACCCACAAAAACCCATATGTTTCGCGATATTTACTCACCATGTTTGGTCCTATTTACTCCAAGGTCCCACGTAATAGGCATGTCCCCTTCGCAGTTAAATCTGTATGCGCATGGTCTATCACACGTGAGCAATCATGCGAGGAGTCTCGTAACGCCAAAAAGTTCACCGAATATTGCCCGGGGAAGGCTCTACGTGAAGACATCATGAACATTAATGCCGTCTCACTCCTGAGAACAATAGTTACTGCTGTCGACCCTGACCCAGAGGGAGCAAATCATAACATGACACCCATGACGCAACACAACACAAGGGGTGAGTGCCTTCAAAAAACCCCCACGGAAGTACATAATTGTTGACAAATACTCTACGTAGTCATCTCGCAACGCTAATACCTGCTTTTATTATCGTGGTCATCCTGTCCATCTACAGTCGATACCCGCGTGCTACTAGCAGCAAGTAATAGAGCGCTAAGCTGTTTTGTCTATGGTGTATACTCTATTAGTCTTCGTACGTTCTTCAGGAAAGTGCCTAGTGTTTAGCACTTCCGGAGGCACACGTCGCGATACCAGTAGCTTAACTCACTATTATGTACATAATTTGGCTGTATTCATACCACCATAATTGTTTTTTTACATTGCCGCAACTCTGCCGGCAGGGCAAGCGGTATAATATACTGGCCGAAACTTTCCGCAACCCCTTCAAATCAACACAATATTTACCTGCGGGAACAAAGTCATTATATTGCCTGCGACACCCGGCCCCCGTTGTACATTCTCCACAGCCTACGATACAACACCATTTGTTTTGTAATAGTTCATATTATTTCAAGTCACTATTTAGTTTTCCCTTTCGAAGCACACGATATGACGCATACGTGCGAAAAAAAGGCAATGCCAAGTGCTCCAGAGAGAAGGGAAAGTAACGTGTTGAAATTGTTTTTCTCAACTTAATTTCTCAGTCTCAGTCTCAGAAAGGCATCATCAACCGCCTTTCTCTCCGGCTCGTTTGTTGAGTTCCCCGAATATAGTATCAGTAACCATAGCAAACGTTTGTGAAAGCTACCGCGATGCAATGGCGCTTGCTCGTACTCAATGTCCGCGAAAAAGAATCAAGGTTTTCCCAAATTGTTCCATGTAGTAGATATTAACATGTTACCAACTGGTCCCACGTATTTGGGGACAAACTACTTGGAATTAGTGTGAGATTTGTTCAGTTCTGAATGGGTTAAGTGCAGTTGTGACGCTCAGTTCGCAACCATATTTCTCAATGTCAATCGCAATCTGACAATACTACACCCGGCGACGTGAGCTCGGTTTTAGTACGCCAAGAGCATGTTGTGCCGAAAAAACAAATTCCGCGAGATTCGTCGAAAGGCTTAATGGGCTGGTAACCGGGGGGGGGGGGGGCGCGAAGAGGACTATGAAGAACTTGACGAGTCGCAAAAACAAAATGACTGGTTACCTCCGGCAGCGTTCAAATCAAGTGGAACCCGTGGTGCCTATACCTTCATGAAAACAAAACCGGGTTGGTTTTGAAGACGACACGTTCAATGATTGTGAGTTTTTCAAGGCCGAACGTCCCCTTGTTGGTGTGTGTGTTGTACCTGGTGTCCCTACGTATGTAGCTGCTTTTCTCGCGTATGGAATAGCCGTACGTACGTACCTGATTTTTTGCTTATTTTCAACCTTTTCGAAATATCCGTTTCTCGCCTCGCCAGAGAGGCCCTGTTTTTTGCTGCCAACCAAACAGTCCAAATAGGTACGCACCCGTTTCTAAAAATAAATCCTCCCAGGCTACGCGTAATGTAGTTGCTGAGAAGGCTGGTATGATTTTTTACAGGAAGTGTGTAGTGCTGCAGTACTACTGTTGTACAGCAGTACTACAACAGTACTACTGCTGAAATGAAGGGAAAAAACACAGCGAAACGGGACCCGCCAGTAGAGTAATATTCCCCGCGAAATATAAGGTACCTAGTATTATTCAGCCGAGGTTCTTATTGTCGTGATTGAACCGTATCGTGTCTATTGTGCTTGCTGTTGAGCCGGACGAATATTACAGTACCTCGTACCAGATCAAACTAAAAAAGAGAAAGATTATTATTAGGGCCCATATTAACAAATATAAATTAAATTCAATTTTGGAAAAATATAATTCAAATTCGCTTTTCATTGGTCAACACACGCACCAGCACCCCCCAAGATCCTAACATTTGGTGCTGGTGCGCGTGTTGATCAATGAAAAGCGTTTTTTTTTTTTTTTTTACCGAAAATATTTGTTTTCTTCGTTAAAACGGGCCGAATTGGAACCGATATAAAAATAAACTGTAGTTTGTTGTCCTAGAGAGAATAAGGCGTTATGCTTCATATTCTTTGGCCGAGTACGAAGTACGTAGCTCACTTCACAGCAACAGCTGGCATTGTTTGGTTGATCGTGCTTGTGGAAATACCAAGTGGATACCGCACGGAACGGTGCTGGCAGACTGGTAGAACACGCGAACAGACAGGGCAGTTGTTTTTAACTGGACAGCGGTCGCTCGCTGGACCAGATAATTCGTGATTTCTCAAGTTCATCGCTGGACGGCGAATTGGGGAAATAGCGAGGGCAACAAAAAAACAACATCGGAGGCGAAGCGCTTTATACGAGGCACAGGCAGTGACCACGGAAGCGTCGACACCGGGCATCGCATCGACCGGTATGTTGCTACATGCAGATAGCGGTTGTCATTTGTCTCCTCAAATCCCGACACTGGTGGGCAGAGAGCGTATGTGTTTGGAAACGGTCCGAGCGATAATCGTGGACTCTACCAATGATTTTCTTTTGTTAGTATTCCTATGTGAAGAACCTCGTGCAAAAACGGCCACATAGAAAGATTAAACGAGTTGCCAGTATAACATGTATTGGTGCCGGTGGATGCGTTCAATAAGCTCGAGATCGCTCGTTTCCTCGAGAAGGTGCGCTTAGACGACCCGAATACCAATAAATCGACTCGTCCGTGCTCAACTACGTGGATCGTCGTCCTTTTAGTTTCGTTGAACGTTTCAATATTTCTGCCGAAAACAGGAAAATAACAGCAGCACCAGTAGCACCAGCATCAGCGACAGCATGAACATTATATCTTCAGCAGTGAAACGCGGGATTTTTCTGTCTCGAAAAAACAGAAAAAGTTCACCATCTCAGCAACATCCACCCTGTTGCGGGTCGACGCGCGCGACGGCCGCGAGCGACCTGGCAGTGCGTTCGCCGAAGATAGGCGGGAAGGAGGCTATAGAACGGGACATTCGACGAGACCGGGTCAAATACCTTGCGACCTCCATGGAGCCGAACGGGCTGTAGACGAAATCCGGTCTAAACCGAACAATATTTTAAATGCTCAACTTCCGGAACAGAAATCGCACATGATTATGATTAGACTAGCGGTACGGTCACGGCTCCGCCCGCGTCGCCAGCCGTTGGTTTTCATAGGAGTAGTATGTACGTAGTGCCTGGTATGCTAGAGTAGTACTCGTATGTATGCTGTGATGTACCACTCTGAAGACAAATGTAACCGCTCGTGCAGGACGGTATCGAGCCGAAGCATGTCTGTTTGTGTTCCTGGATTTTAGGAGTTGTAGGTGTATTTAACATTATTTATGGTCCGGGGATGGGGCCTTATCATTGCGGGGTGCGGCGGGATTTCGAATATAAACCCCAGTCAAACCAGCAATTAGCCGGTGAGGATGGTGTTTCCACACCTTGTGGGGCGGTATCCATCCGGCATATATCCGTTTTTGCCCTCGCTTCGTTGGACTTGTACTTTTATGGAATGATCTATCACCCGGGGATGGAACAATAACCTCCCCGGGTGCGACGCAGACCTCGACATTGTCCCGTGGGGCTTTTCTCGGCGTGTGCTGGCTCCAATTGCCCCATAAATATCAGCAATCCGTCCGTGAGGGTTGTGGTCTCAACAGCTTGCAGGGCGATATCGATCCTGATGGACCTCGTTTTCACCCCCGAGTTGTTGTAGTTGTACTTGCATTGAATGCTTTCTCACCCGGGGATGGAGCACTATCATCCCCGGATACGGCGGCATCCCGGCATTTTATGATCCGGGAATTTTACGCCGCGCGATGGTTTTTGTCATCCCTAGCCAACCATGAACCAGCCAGTGAGGTTGGGGTTTCCATACCCCTCTGGCCGGTGTCAACCGTACCAATGTTTGTTTCCCGCCCCCCGGTTGTTGGAATTGCATATGTATGAAACTATTTATGGTCACAGGATGAAACCTTGTCGTCCCCAGATGCGGCGGGACCTCGACATTGTCTCGGGGCTAATTTAACGACGCGAGCTGCCTCTATGAGCCCCAACCAGCCATGAATCATGCAGTGCGGTTTGTGTTTCGACACATTGCGGGGAGGTGTACACCTCGGGATGCCCATTTTCGTCCTTGGATTGGGGGAGTTGGGTATGATGGGAACAATTTATGATCGGAGGATGAGACTCTATAGTCCCCGGGTGCCGATGTCTCCATCATCGTCAGCCACTCAGTGATCAGCCGATCTGGTACGGTTTTCACACCCTGCGTCCGTTTTCGTCCCAGTATTGCTGATATAGATATATGGACGGCTGTTTTATCAAGGGATGGGACTCTATTGTCCCCGGGTGCCGCTGGCTCCATGTGCGCCAGCTAAATAGTCATCAGCCGATTCAGGTGTGGTTACCATACCGCACGGGACGGTGTCGACTCGGACTGTGAGCTTCGGCCAATCAGTGATCAGCCGATGGGGGTGGGGTTTCCACTTCCACACATTGCGGGGGGGGTATTGACCTGGGGTGTTACCGGTTTCGTCCCCGGGTTGTTCGCGTTGTATATGCACGGAATGTTATCTCGCTCGGGGATGGGACCTCGTTGTTCCCGGGTGGCGCTGGCTCCGTGGCAAGCCTCAGATAACGAGTGACCAGGCGATAGGTGCGGGGTTTACACACCGTGCATCGCGCCGTCGACCCCGAGGATCGGCGTGTTTATCCCCGGTTGGTAAAGGTGTACAAAAAATGGAGGCATTTCTGACCAAAGGATGTGATCCTATTCTCCCCTGGCGTGAACGAACCTTGATGGCTTTAGTCTTTACAATCTGTTAGAATGACTCATATTTTCATAGTTGCCGGGAGTATTGCTATCAAACAATGTAAGGCAGCAACAAGGCTGCCTAGATGGCTGTTAAAAGTGCCTCGACATTCTGCCAGGGCCACGGCTCGCCGCGGTTTGAGGCCCGCGCTCTGCTGATTTTGTTGTCGTTTTCTTCATAACTGCTGCCACTTCTGCTGCTGCTGCTGCTGCTGCTGCCTCTTCGCTGCTGTAGGTTGTGTGACATGTGTGATGGTGGATGCGAGGTTGTGGTGCAAATCCGCCGCACTTGTCCTGTTGCTATCGATAAATGCGCTGGTTTTCACTGAACCCGAACTGCAAAGAGCCAGAAGCAAAGTTGCCTTCATGCCTCAGTCCACCAACGAGAGGCATGTTTCTTAATCTGAACTGCAATAAGGCCAGAAGATATGCCCCACCCCTCGACGACCGGCACGGGGATCACCTTGGGGTTGTCGGAAACTCAGAGTGACGGCCACGGCTCGGAGCGACAAGATGCTACACCTGATTTTCTTCCTGGTTGCGGCGTTATGCCTCCCTACCAATTTGTCAGGACGGAGCTGAAACCCTCTGGATAGCGCCACTCAATTACAGACGGACAGAAAGACAGACGACATAATATGTATGTATATTTTGCACTTAAATTCACAGTAAGACCAAGACCTTGTTGATCTTGTATACAAAATGTTTAATGTCGCACCTGCCTACCCCCCGCGCACCCCTGGCGCTACCAGCGGTTGAGCCAGCACGGGCTATCTTGTTTCGGATGGGGCGGTGTATTTTATAGTGACAACGCTTCGTTTATACCTGTTTACACGCACATCTATCCTGTGGCCCTCTCAGTCCCAGTAAAACAAAGTAAAAACAAAACAAAAAACTCCCTGTAAAATATATTGACATACTCAGGAAACCAGCTCTTGATAAACCAGATGATATTATTTACCAGATAATAGGACGCTTTGCAAGACTCTCTAGCCGCAGCTATCTGGACGAACTCTTGGCCGCGTTCCATAAAACGGGTGACAAGAGTGTTCTTTATATAATGCAAATTCATCCGAGCCCAGTAAATTTGCAATCGATGGTGTGTGCGTTGGGGAGTGTGCATGTAATCCTTTTCATTGTCGACAAATAGGTGAAGACAGAGCTACTGTAGATCGAGGAGGTTTGAAGATTGGGTTCCAGCGCCAAATACTCTTCCATCTCAAGTAGGTGTACAGCTGTACGTACGTGCGACCGAAATAGGTAGAAGGATCAAAATCACCATTAAAAACTACAGTAGTTATATCGACAACAAGCGACACCCTGAGCTGCCCCTCCAACGTGTGTCCCATGTTTGTTTAGGGTTGACAATCAATCATTGGGCTGAGTGGTTTTCAAAAAGCACTTGAAAATACTCACAAACCGATTGTTTGGTCAATATGTGGTCTGTCAACGCTTATTGTACGCCGTCGGAGTGAAGGAGGTTCGGAAAATGTCGTTTTTTGATCTACTCCAAAGTCAACGGGGTGTTTCCGGATGGCTTACCAGTCGTCAATCGGGTCGATTTTTGTGGTTTATGTTCTTTTCCGGGTTGTAGGTGGCACTGCGTTGCGAGAAGCATGGTGACAGCTGCCATAATGTGCAATATAAGTACTAGTCATGTCCGTCCAGCAACAGAGGGGCGTTCAGGCTGGTGCTGTCTTCTGTAAACATTGGATGAGAAGGATGGCGGGAGGTGTGGATGGATTCAAACACATTTTTGTTATAAACATCCAATGCACCAATCCTATCGAAAAACTCGTATTTTTCGACGGGATGCGTGGATCGGATCCCTTGAATCGAAACAGTTGGGATCGGAAAGTATATTTTCCAACAACATTATGTAGCCACGTTGCTGTGTCTCTAATCCGAAACCGGCTTTGTTTCGACATTTCTATCCGACTACGAAACAACTAGACTAGTTGGACTTATTTGCAGGATAGTTTGGTCAGGTTTGACTGGTGCTACGGTAAGAGGGGTACCCTGGTTATCACTACCACCACGTGTACTCTACTCGGGCGAGTGACTCTGTACCTCACTCAAACCTGGACGAACCAATATGGTTTTGTCACAAAGAAGCAAGCATACCATGGCAGTGCATGTCTCGAAGACGTAAACGTTAAGAGTAAAAAAACCGCGAAGAAATATGGTGTCAACTCGTCGGAGTGGCTCTCATCCGCTGAACGTAACGGCACTTCAAAGCGACCCCGCTACCGTCGCACCAGTCGTTCCTGATGACCAAGACACGTCTCGAATGAAATATCACAAACAAGAAACGGGCGTCATCCCTTTTCGATTTATCGTCGTGAAGACAACACTTGCACGGTGGTGGAATACTCTGATATTTGCTGCCGCGAGGTCGTGTGAGCTTGGACGAAAAGGATATGGGATACGCCGGGGCCATGCCACTTGTCGGCGGCAATAGTCATTTATTTGCTAGTGCGGAGTTCACCTCTTTGTGATAGCGGCATCGTGCCAACTGTTGGCTGCTTGGAATACAAGCCCACATCGTCAATGCCTGCCAGCCTGATCGGGAAATATAAAATTAACTGTGTCTTCGGAAACAAGGACCACAATAGAGCGCACATGTCATGCATCTTGTTATATGTTTCACTAGTGACTGCTATTGAGATTGTCACTCTGATGTAAAAAAAAAAGCTTCGAAGACTCAAAGCGGAAAACAAAAGCGTGATATCATCGAGTATTTTGCGCTTGGACCCGACGACGATAGCTTCACGCTAGATAGAAGTCACCGCAGAGGACTAAACTCCACTCGCGTCTCCGCGCGTTTCTATGATAGTAGATCATCTCATTGGCAAATGCAGGCGGTCAATGCGATTTTACTGCCAAAAGACAAATTATACAAACAACAGTTCTGACAGGAACAACTCTGAAGTGGGGGCGCGGTGCTCAAAACGGTTGGTTTGGTCTACAGGCTCGAGTTACACCCAACACAATTTGCTGACAGGTTCCCTTCGTTATATTCCACCTGATCGCGATCAACTGTGCCTCATCTGGATGCAAACATGGCGCTATCAATTGATATGTTCAGGGGCCTGCAACCAAAGCCGAAACACGGAAAAACCTTCACGAATTTGACTGTTTCACTTCTTCGCCCTCGGAAAAACAATCTCAACGATACCGAGATTCAACACGTTTTCCCTTGCCGAAAAACCGAGGAAAAGTAGGGGGAATATGTAATTTTCGTTTTTGGTGTGCTTTGTTGGGCAAGCACTCGAACGTGTGTCACCCCATAGTTTTCCCTTTACCTGGCGTAAGTGGGAGTTGCCGTACAGAAGAATTTTGATATTCGGCGGAAACAGCCCTCCCGCCATGTCCGATAGGGTCTTGCTGCTGCACAACCCTTGGGTTACCGCCAGGGATTCCCATTTGGGGTATGCCTTATGCGTCCGTGTTGGGCAATAATACCTGGGGGTGAATACAGCGTTAACGGCCGATGAAGTATCAGTTACCAAGTGCATATTATCGACACTATGTTTGGCAGGTGTATCGTGAGAGAAACAGGCGAAAACGCGCAATACCTCCAGCCTCGCCAAGTTGGGGCATCACTGCGCCACTGCATACAAATTATGAGCCAATTAAATAATACCACTGCATGCTAGCATTTCGACCGGCACGTAGAGTTTGCAACTCATTGGACACACGACGCATAGTGTTGGAAGAGTCACGCACTTAACATTCGTCTGTGGCTCGTCATGC
Source organism: Saccharina japonica (assembly GCA_008828725.1). Classification (NCBI taxonomy): domain Eukaryota; class Phaeophyceae; order Laminariales; family Laminariaceae; genus Saccharina; species Saccharina japonica. The sequence continues at coordinate 24,189 of MEHQ01001298.1, read as the reverse complement.
AGATCTTACCCAGCCACTGGAAATGAAACACAACGTATCGTGATTGTCGATGCGTTGGTGGGCGCTATACCCCGATCCTGATGCTTGCAACCTCGTATTGTGGCTGGACCCAAAATTATCAGTGGCCCGGGTACAAACTGTACAGTGTGCTCTCACCTGGACTTTGTTGCAGAGCAGGTGCAATCGTAGGGAAGATTGGTTACATACTCGTGGGACCACTCCGATGATCTATTACCCTCGGTCGGCAGTGGCAACAGCTCATGCACGGCGCACGATCTCAGGTCTGATTTTCCACTGCCCGCGTGCCCGACCGCCACGTGTTCGGATGGCCCATCCGACAAACAGACGCCCCACAGCGACAGGTGTAGGCCAACCACAAACGCCAACAACCGCCGAGTCGCCATCTGAAACGTTAACGAAAACCACAAGCAGCAACAGGACGGCGCAAACATATTCCATACATGAACCTCAAGCCCGAAGCAGAGATTGTGCGGAGGGCGTTTTGTGTTTGTTGAGATTTCTTATCTCGGAGATCTTATAGCTTATACTATATCCAACCCATTAAGGCATTGTCGTTTGGCAAGGATGCTATAAGAGTTCTAACATGCATGCAACGGATACGAAGGCACGGGAGGCACATAATCCAGGAAGCGATTCGCGTTTTGACTCGGTCTCAGTATCGGACCCGCGAACCTCGAAACATACCAGGACATATTATCAACTTCAGATACTCCACCTCGCCACCCCCTTTTCGGCTTTGCTTCTCCGAAGCTTACTTGTCCGTGGACGCGACCGTCGCCAGAAAGCGACAGGCTGGTGGATATTGGGGCTACGGTTGGATCTTGGCCGGCGGGTTAGACCATCCGCTTTTATGTTGGAAACTATGTTTTTCGGGGATCGATAAGTTGAAGCCACGTCTGAAGCGTCCACTGTATTGTACGTAGCGGAATTTTCTGAGCAAAACAAACCGCTTGTAAACCTGTAACATAAGAATATCTGGTTCACTCCTCGACCTTTGCGACTTTGAACCGGCAGTATTGTGTTTACGAACGACTCAAAAAACATGTCCGGCGCGTCATGGTTACTGGAATAATGCCCCATACTTACGAAAAAAACAAACATGCGGTCGATTTCACGTTAGGTGCTTCTGGAAGCACATGCTGCAATTTACGAGGTGCAAACAAAAACGATGACATCACTGCGTCCGGAGACCAAACGTTCTACGAGTATGCAACATCCAGTATAATACACCAGCCTATATTGAAGACAGATGACCATTCATGCAGTTCCTTAACGTTGATACCAGAACAGAACGACATCGAAGTTGTTTCAATATACTTTGGATGAATACCAATGGAGTGAAGATAGGTCGCGTTGCTTTTCGCAAAGCTCCACTCTTTTCCTTTTCTGTCACAAGGGAGCAGTAGTTACCGTTAAAATAATGGCACGCTTACACGAGCTATATCGCGAACAGATGTAGCTACTGCTGTAGGGTAGATCATGCTCGTTGTATCACTCCCGAACGGCACCATAACTGAGCTGGATAATGCGGACCCGGATTTTGTGTTCGTTAAGATATCCGGGGGGTCGATGTTCTCTCCGACGTGTGCACACTTGAACATTCGTGTCTTCTGGGTTGTTTCGCGCCTGCCCTTCACACCGTGGCACGTCAGAAAAAGAAACAACAACAACAAACCCGGCGGGCGTGCCCCTCGGTATCATATCACACACCAACATACCATGGCACATGCATCCATCGCGACTTGGCGATCTAGAGTTTTGAGCGTGTAGGTAAATATGTTTTTCCATGCTTAAAATTAAGGAAGAAGAGGATCTTACGGGCGAATTAAGCCTGGCGCCTGGCCGGTGAGATACCTGAAATCAGGGTAATAAGTGGGGCTCAGGCGGCTCCTGCGGACGGCTAGTGGGTTTGCCACCCATTGTGGGTGAGAGAATAAAACACTCTGGACAGTTGGTGCTGCTATGAGCCGCCGTCACTCAGAAACGACACAGCAGACAACTTGTACCTACTGCTAACCATATAACAGTGGATACGGTACCACCCCATTGCATTGCGCCGGTGTAGCATAGTAATACCCCTTACATACTGCAATGGGTACGGTACTACCACCTCATTTCATTATGCTGGTGGCGAAATAATCGCCCTTTTACACTGCAGCGGGTACGTTCCTACCCCCATTTTATAACAATGCCTTTAATACTGCAGCGGGTATGGTACTATGCTGGTGAAATATTACCACCCTCTTTTAAACTGCAGCAGGGATGGTGCGGACGCCGACTTCATATCATGCAGTCAATGGAAAGAGTTTTCCACACTGCATAGCGTACTGCTGTTCAGACGGATACTGTCCGTTACTATTCGGTTGGTGCACACACCGACCTTATATAATGCAGTCAATGGAAATAGGTTTCCACACTGCATAACGTACTGCTGTTCAGACGAATACTGTATGTTACTATTCGGTTGGTGCACGCGATGGCCGTATATCATGCAGTCAATGGAAATAGTTTTCCACGCTGCACTGCGTGCTGCTGTTCAGAGGGTTACTGCCCGTTACTATTCGGCTGATACAGACCCCGACCTGCTTTAATGCAGTTAATGGACATAGTTTTCCACACTACATTGCGGCGGGGTGGAGCTGCTTTTTACCGTGGATGTTGAAGCTGCCTTACTACACTGCTGTTGGCATGTGTATATTCCTTTATACTGCTACCTGGAGTGTACGAGGCCCTGTGTTTTGCTGTTTGGGAGGGCAGCCATACATACCGCCCGTAGAGGCGCACCCGCTCTACTCCTGCGCGTCCATGACGTGTTTCATCCCGCCCCCGCCCCCGCTCCCCTCCCTCCGCGCCCGTCTTCGGTGTTGCACTCTGTTCATGCTTCCCCCCCTCCTGCCTCTCCCTGCCGCCCTCTCCTCAAATATGGTGTTGTCTGGTGATAATCAGTTTTCGTCGCGCAGGTTGCGATTTCATGGGCGCTCCCGTCGGCGTGGCCGGGTCGCTGAGCCCTCTTCGCGTTCAAGGTCGTTCGACTACCGCCGCCAGGCCTCTTCTACGACAGCGCCTCCTCGCGACCTCATCTCAGAGTGCACGCTCGAGCCGGTGACCTACAGCCCGGGGCAACAGCTAAATCCAGCGGAGGAAGCGACACACCCTCTTTCGGGCTACTCGGTTCGCCAGCACAAGCCCTCGCCACGTATCCCGGAGCGCCACCACGGCACCCCTCGGAGCGCAGCAGCCGGGCTGCGACAGGATTTGTCCCACAGCCGGGACGCTAACGTCGACGCCACTCGAGTGCTCGAGCGTCTGGAGAGGGTGAAACAGCGGGTAAAGCAGACGCCCCTACCTCTTCATCGCGACAGCCGCAGACGGACATCGGACCAGCGTTGTGGCGGTAATGCCTCTGGTGGCGTTGGTTTCGGAGCTGGTGGCACTGATGAGAGCGGCACTCACCATCGTCGTGGGGGTGATGGCGGTGGTGGAAGCGGAGGAAGCGCATCTTGGACTGGTGGTGGCACGGGACGCCGTAACAGTGGCTGCTCTGTTAACAGAAATCGAGGAAGCAGTAGACGAAGCTCTGGCGGACGACGGGACCGTGCCAGGGGCCGTCAGCACGGAGACGTCTCTTCGACCTCCTCCAGCTCGTCTGAGAGCTCGTGCACTTACTTCGGTGGCGTTGCTCTGGTGCCGAACCTGAGGCGATAGACTCCTTCTTTGGTGGATGTTTCTTCCTCTGCAGATCGGCTTAACAAGCTCTCCGTGACAGATGACCGCGCTAAACCGGCAATTTCCAAGTTATCCCACGCTCGTTCTGCCGCGACCGACACCGCCGATGCCGTCGCCAAAGCCAAGCATGCCGCCTCTGTTTCTCGAGCTTACATCCACTTAGGCCGCAAAAACTCGACTCGCATTTCCACTCTACTAATTCCTGCCTCTGTCAGCAAGACAGATGGCGCACAACAGCTCCGTCGCTCGACTAAGTTAGCGATGACAGACATCCCCATGCGATGCGACGATCTTTGTACATATGGCGTGCTTGAGACCGACTAGATGCCCGGTTGGCAATTCCCTCTCAAAAGCGCGTTCTTACGCGCGATTTTACCTGACAAGCCCATGACCGCCAAAATCGTCCAAATTTTCGATTAATACTCAAGGAGGGAGCAACGGGGCCCGACGCTTTGACATTGCTGCTACGTCTTATGACGTCACATTACGACAACTCCGACACAGGGGAAGGCTACACTAAGCTGCATACTTTTGGAATGTGCACTGGCACCCCCTTTTGCAATTTTAGTCGGGAGTTCCGAGTGCTTGTATCGACAGTAACGGGGAGCGAGCGTGTTGAAGGTGGTTTGGATGGCGGTGAAAGAGAAGTTCCCGACATTGATGCCTACTTTATACCCTGGTTTGTTGGCGACCTATCCGAGGCCCTACGCCTCGTTGGATGACATGTGAAAGGCTTTTGCTGGATTGGCTCATAACAAGACTCCTGCCGTTCACGACGAAATTTGTTGTTCTCTGCCTGTTTCTCCGACGGGTACGCGGTCATCCGCCACGTCTGGGACCCGGCCCGCCAGTTATGGTAGCGGCCAGGGCCGAGTGCCGCCCTAGCCGCCTTCATGGCAGACGAGGGCGAGCCATGATCCCATTGGTTTGGCTGTGGATGGCCCCTCTGACCCTTGGTTGGATAATTCTTTAAATTGCTGGGCTTTGGCTGAACACAACTACGCATGCGTTTGCGCTATTTGTTCGTCCTTCAAAAACGAGGACCCTAGTCTCTGAACCAACCTTCTATCACCCAGCGCCCGTGCCCAAGCATTCTGTGATACCCGGGGGCACTGCCCAAACTGCCACGAGGACGAGCATTCTTTCAAAAGCTGTCGACATCCGTTCATTAACGCGAAAGAGCTCTTTAGCCCTGACATTCGTAGCCTTGGCGACGATAGAGCTTTCCGACGATGGCAAGCACGCAACTACAGTTACCGCCGCGGTGAAACACCCTCCCGGTCCAACTCCTACACGCACAATCACCGCCATCGCTCAGGCCCGTCGAGAGTACATCAACATGGACGCGGCCAGCCAGATATTCACAGCACATCTTATGATAACCAACACGTGTCTAGTTCCGACGGCGGTATCCCGCCCTCGCCTGCTCCGGCTGTGCGTTACAGCGCCGCCCACAACACAAGCGACAACCCAAACGCGCGCCAGCCGGGCACCTTTCGTTTATAATGACAGGTCGACAGCGGTACGGCTCAGCCCGCCCGTCCGTCGTCAGCAATACCGGGAGAACCATTTGATGTTTTACTAGAGGCTCGCGTACCTCAGGCTCGTACAGCCAGCAAGACAGGTAGTGTTACCTCGATCAAGAACCCACGGGCTCCTCAGCCACTTGTTAATAATACTCACGGTGACGTACGGGAGACGGAAACACACGCTTCGTGTGTAGTTCCTCTCGGCCGGAGGACATGTTCGACGACGGGAACCCGCGCTTCGGCCGCGTTCCCCTCAGTCATGGTCCTCACTTGGCAACGAGAACGCGCGCTCCCAGCGCTGTTCCCCTCACCCGTGGTTCAAAATTGGCAACGGGGGCCCGCGCTTCAAGCAACGGACCCTTGCTTCGGGGCAAGTGAGCATGCGCTTCACACGCCGCACCTCCCTATCACGCGCCAAGCAGCACTCAAAATTATTCTCCTGCGCTATGTTCTAGTTCACGAGAACGCCTTCCACCCCTCTACCTGACCGTGAAGTGGCGGTTGGCTTGAGGTTTGGCAAGGCGGACGCCAAAACACCGAGACCTTTGGCGAGGCTCGACTCGGTGATCCCTCGCGACAGAACCCATTTTCCCTTTAAGGAAGAGGCGACAAGATAAGCTACCTCGTCCCCCTTCTCCAAGACGTGGAAACGGAGAGAGCGAACTCGGGTGGGAACCTTGTTGCCGCCCTCCCGGGAACCGTTCTCGAAGACGTCGCAAGGGTCTACAGACCTCCCTTCGTCTTCGTGCACGCTAACTCACGTTCAGCATGCACCGTCGTCAATCGTGGAATCGGACGCAAATCCTAGAGTGCCCGACGGGCCAGTGGTGACACTACGGCCTCCAGTCAGATCAACTGGACACTATACACGTATTAATACGGAAGTTTCGCGCCTTTCGTCAAACAGAGGGGGCCCAGAGCCCCCTGCCCCTTTGAGGGCAACAAGAGCCCCTTCTTGCGAATTTCCGCCTACGAGCGTGGGTGACGCGAGGCCAGGAACCGTGGGTTCGGACTCGCCTTGCGTAACCGAGGCCCGGTGCCCCCTGAGAGGGGCACTGCAGGCCTAACCTGCTACGGCCCGGTGCCCCCAAACGGGGGAACCGTGGGTCCAAACTTCCGAGTCCCAGTGCCCTCAAACGGGGACACTTCAGGTCGGAACACCGCGGGCCCGAACTCCCGAGACCCAGTGCCCCCAAACGGGGACACTGCAGCTCGGAACACCGCGAGCCCAAACTTGAGAGACCCAGTGCCCTCAAACGGGATACTGCAGGCCGGAACTGTCAGTACGGCCACCGGCGGTTGGACACCGTCGCTCTTTGACCCTACTCTTGAATATTAAACAGGAAAGGTTGTGCTGTTCTGGCAGCCCCCTTCCTACGTTTTGCAGTGATCTCCATCGCCATTTCTCGTCGACGACGTGTCATATTCTTGCGCGGAGCAGTATATAATGGCCGAAAAGGCCAGGCTTTTCAAAGACCACCGTGCGGTTGAACGCATCATGTCCTCACCAGAGCCACGCACGGGCACCAAAAACTTTGGCTGAAGCCAGCCCTCTTGACGAAGTGTGGTGCATTGGTCTGCCGGCGGACGATCTCCGCGACGGTGACTCCCGCAAGTGGAGAGGGTCAAAGTTTCTCGTTGAGGCGCTGTCTGCTGTTCGCGAGATAATTGGCGAACGCGAGGCCGAGTTGGCACACCCCGGCTTCTCTCGTCAATACTTCACTCCCACCGGGAGCACCAGGACCGACGAGATTTTAACAGCGCCGCCGTTTGTCTCGCTAACCGTGGCCAGTGCTTAAACGGGTCCGCCTTTGGAGGTTTGACCTTTTTCTCGGACGGGCCGGCCGACCAAAGCCCTCAAGGTTCGGCGATAGCTTCTGGCGTCGGCCCTCGGCTTGCGTTGTCAGAATACTGCCACTGCCTTTTTGGGGGCACAGTAACGCTAGACGACGTTTCGTCCACCACTAAAATCGCCATACATACCGCTTGCCGGAACCTGCAACGGAACCCGATCGCAGAGAATCGACGAGCCTTACCCCTGTGAAGACCGGAATATCTATATATCATAAGGGCCTGCGGACTGCACACCCCTTCCTCGATGATTTCAGGTGTCGGCTTGGGTGGGCTGGTGCCCCCCCGCGCTACTTCCTTGGGTGGGCTGGTGCCCTGCACTGGAAGTGCTACCTTGGGTGGGCTCCCCTTTACTTCCGCGGAACTTGCGATTTTTGTACACACGGGCCACGTATATGGATTTCCGGCCTTTCTGCTCCCTCGGAGAATTTCGTCGTTCGTGCTTCTGCTTCCGTCGACACCGTCGATGGCCGCGGGCCGAATTCGCCTGCCGCCGACACCGCTCCCGCTTCGGTTTTCGCCGTACCCACCGAAGACAACTTGGGCTCCGCAGACGCCCCACACACAGCGACTACCATCGCCCAGACACCTCTCACTTCAGAGAGTTCTACACAAGGACCCGCTTCAGCTGCGCCCACCGGCCCTGACACACGACTTCATGTCGTGCCATCCGGTCTATCGGCGTCCCTCGTTTTTCGGATATTCAGGAGCTTGCCGGTAAAGGACGCGTACACACAACCGACGTTGACCTTGTCCTACTTGTCCGGAATCCAACACCGTCGCCAGCGCCGGATTCACCGGCCTTCTTCTGGTAACGCTGCGGTACAATTCCTATATCTTACTCATCACCGACTATTTCAGTCGCCGGGCCGATATGTTCGGTTGTGACCGCACCATAACTCACTGCGGAAGGCACGCCCGGTATATTTACCAACATATATATTCCCCTCAGAGGGCGCCCATGCACCATCCTTTCGGACTATGGACTCCAGTTTTGCTCCGTGCTCCCTTTCCCTTCAGCGCGCTAGACGACTTCAATGGGAGCCGTACGTGATTATTAATGTCTCAAGGCCCACATGGCGAGCGTGTTTTCTCGAGGGAGCCAACGTAACGTGGACAAATCTCGAAGCAGGGCCGTGGAGAGCTGACTTTCATACCGCCGCCGCCCTCGATAGTGTCCTGTTTTTTTTATGGACTTTGGGGCTAGGAATGTTCCTTTCAAATGCTTAGAGTAGATATGTCTCGCCATTTCGGCGTCGGGTTTTGTATGGGGTTTGCCATTGGGTTCGTTCTTCCTTTTTTTTATTTCGTCCTGCCGACGCCCATCCCCGCCAGAGCCGAGGGGGGCGGTCAGAGTATTATGGCTACTCATACTGTGGCACAGGACTGTATCGTTCATTGTGGTGTATCCTTCTTACGTACTTTTCAGCAAGGCACTTGCTTCCCCCTCGCGAAGCGGGTGGTAGTGCCCATCCCGTGTACGGTGTCAGTTCTTTCTTTCTTGGTGCTATTGATAGTTGATACCTTCTGCCCCCCCCCTCGCTTTGTTGGCGTCCCACGGGAGGTCTCTTACGTTGGCTTCGTTCACAGCACCTGCGTTTACGTTCGATTTCCTTCTTTGCGTGATTTTCGGATTTTTACCCTTGCAACTTTAGGTGTGGGAGGGGTTTTGACGAGCCGCATCTTTGACTCATGTTCTATTTCGAGGAACTGGGATTTCCCCGTTTTCCCCATATTTCTGCATATACGGCTCATCAGGGTGAACTAGTGTAATGGTATGGGCTAGGAAGGCCGGTAATTACCTCTGTATAAGTGATTGGTCCGTTTTCGTACAACTTGGATACCATTCGTTCTCAGGGTATTCATAAGCTCCGAGGGCCATACTTGACGCCCGCCCGAGACAGATGTCATCTGCATCGGGGATTAGTATAAGCTGCTTCTCTTCTACGCTTGATTCTACGTAAAGTGGGTAACAACAAGGATGCTTGTTAGACGAACCCGCAAGGCGATACTTTGTGTCTCATCAAGTATTATCGCATTAGAGTAAAAACTTGTTTTCGTTTGAAATCTCAGCATCGGTTCGTCTTGCCTTTGCGATCACGAATATACATTTTCAATGGGCAACTGCCAAAATCAGGTATACCTGATCCATTTGAGCCTAAACCAGGTAAATACTAAAACCAACTAAAAAGCGCACGCCAGGAACGGTGCTTTTCAGGACTTTTCGGGTGTGAGAAATAATCAAACATACTTTTGAATTGCGCCTGAACAGCAGAATGATACGTAGCGAATGTGTGTGTCCGCCAAACTCTTGATAAATGTTGTATGTTCTTTTCAGTACGGCTATTAATATATGTTCGTATGCTTTCATTGATTTCGTGATCAGACTCACACTCCTACATACGTACGACGTGTATTTCCGTATTGTACCAGGTACGTATGTATGTGTATGGTCGTAGCCACATTGATAGAATACCAAACAAAACATCGAGTTAATTTGAGGAGACTGAACTGCTCTCGTTTCAGCAAGCAGCAGTAGGTAATATATTACAACAGCAGGTCCATTGTGCTGTATGCGCGCGTATGATACGTTCTGTAGTCGTTGTGACGGGTCGTTTGTACAGAGTGTGGTGATGGCTTCGTGTCGGGCGTATTAGAGATAGTGTACGCATGGCGTCTGATTGGCTCAAAAATTGCTAAAATCAGTTGAAAGCTAACGAAAGTAGACAAATCCAGTGTACCTGACCATTTCATGCCAAAAAAAGGTACGATGTGAGGCTGGCCAATGAGAGGTGTCCTACCCTGTAGCGTGTAATTTGTACATGGTTTTAGTGTAGTACCTGTTTTTCGCACCAAAGTGCCCAGGTGTACCTGATTTTGGCTAAAGACCTTTTTCCTAATACTAACTACCTGGTATACAGTAGTATTTGTTTAACTCGGTATAGCATAAAACGTGAATTGAAATAATGTCCCGGACGGACCAAATTCTTTTTTTTTTTTTTTTTTTTTTTTTATCCTCCGGCGGATGGGTCAAAATAAAGCTTACGCCCTCCACACTTCCACGTCTCACTTCGTGCACTTCGTGTCGTGTGTCAATTCACTCCATGCCCCCTCGGAAGTATCAGCCCTTGCTGTCTACGACCTTCGGGAACTTGAGCATGTTGACCCGACCTGACCCCCGAAGGGGCCCGGTGCGGTGGGGATAGCCACCCGAAGAGTAAACTCTCCGGGTAGTGTGGAACTTGCCGCAGCTCATCCACTAACAAAAACCCAGGCCAAGAAGCCTTCCCGCCAGACTCGGATCATTTACGATCCACCCACCAAATTCATTTGTTTTGTTATTCCCTCCTCTCTGTGCTCTGTCTTGTCTTTTGTGAGTGGCACGAAAACCACACGGGATTGAGTACGAGGCGCCGCGCATCCGTCGTATAGGTGGCGCCCAAAGGAATGGAAACGAGAGGGATGAACGGTTGGTAGGGAAACCGCGGCTGACGGAAGCAGGAAGGAGACGGAAAACATGGAAGCAAGTAGCAAGGTACAAGACCAACCTGCTGATAGACCCTGTCTGTCATACGGGTACAAACCTGCCTCGGATGTTTGGAAGGTGCTTTTGGTGTGCTTCGTTCTCGGTCTTGCTCTGTTTAACTGCTTTTCATTTTACTTTTTAATATATTATGTCTCTGTCACATCCTCTCCGGGAAAAGCACAACGCCTTCTTTCTTAGACTTTTGAAATCCTTTTTGTTTGTTGGTCTGGTTTATATATACCAGGTATGTATGAATATTCCCCCCCCATTTTTTTGCTTTTTCTCTTCTTTTTTTTCTTCTCTTAATTCTCTTGCATACACCTGGATTGCTAGTAGGGCAGGTATTGCCGGTCGTATATGGCATTACAGCAGCGTCTGCTCTGCTTACTGCACTAAGCGTTGTATCTCTGTGTCGTAGTTAGTGACCACAGAAGAACTGGTACCTTTTTAGGATGAAGAAAGAGAACGGACACTGTGTGTGCGTGGATGTCGACGGGTAGAAAGGAAGGTTAAATGTGAAGAACACACACACACATTGTGTTTTTTTTTCCTTTTTTTCGCGTTTCGCTTTTCGCTTTTTTTTTCTTTCTTTCACGCAGCTGGGTAGCTGTGTGTGTGTTCCTAACATTAAACCTTCCTTTCTACCCGTCGACATCCAGCACACCCAGTGTCCGTGCCGATTTATCATCCTGAAAAAGGTACGACCAGTTCTGTGGTCACAAAACTACGACACAGAGATACTACGCTCAGTGCAGTAGGCAGAGCAGACAATGCAATGCCATGTATGACAGCCAAGACCTACCCTGCTAGCAATTCAGGTGCATACAAGAGAAAAAAAAAGAGAAAATAAAAAAGCGAAAAGGAAAAATAATAGAAAGTAATACTGAGGCAAATAAACAATCAAGCAACCAAGCAAAAGCATGACAAAATAAAAAGAAAAAAGTGTCGTGCTTCTCCCAGATGAGATGCGACATCTATTAATAGTTGAAAGAAACCAAATAAAATGAAACGAGACCAAATGAAATGAAATGAACCGAAAACAAATAGTGCCAACAAAGTAAGACTAAGAACGACAGGAAAGGACAGGCAGCCAGAGCACACCAAAAGTACCTTCCAGCCAGCTGAGGCAGGTTTGTGCCAGTAGTACAGGCAGGTTCTACCAGCTAGTCGGTCTGGTACTGGTGCCTACTCTGTTTGCCGTCTCTTTCCTGCTTTCGTCCGCCGCGGTTTCCCTACGAACCGCTCCACCCTCTGTCTCCATTCCCTTGGGCGCCACCCATACAACGGATACGTGGCACTTCCTACTCAGTTCCGTTTCGTCCTCATGCCATACACGAGAGTCCAGGAAAGAGAAGAGTAAGTAACTAAAAACAAAATGTATACGTACGTAGCTAAGCAGCCGAAGAAAGTCCTAGGAAAATACGGGGGGGCGGAGAGACAAAGGCAAAAGCGATCACGACAAAAATAAAAAATAAAACAAAATAAATGGATGATGCGAGGGATTGTAGCATCGCTGTCGTGCCCGCTACAACAGGCGGTACACCAAGTAAAAAAAGAAAAGAAAAGAAAAAATGAAAAAAGCTCACCAGAAATAACCAAGGGAAACAACACCCAGTTCGCCATCCACCCAGCCAGGTAGTACTTCTTCCTCATCACAGTGATAAGAACGAGAGTAACAATGAAACTAAAGAGGACGAAACGAAACGAAAAAAAAAAAACACAGCAGAGCCGCGTTCGAAGCATCTACAGGGGCGCGCGGCACGGGTAGTCCAGGCGGGACGTACTAATCAGCTTGGTACCTTGCTATCCTGTCGGCTGTCTCCCTCCTGCTTTCATCAACCGCGGTTTCTGTATGACTGTTGCCCCCTCCCTTCCCATTCCCTTGTGCACCCCCCGCGACGGATGCGTGGCGCTGTCTACTCAGTTCCGCCTCGACCTTGTGCCACCGGATCATGAACTGTTCAGCCGCTTCGAGGACCCCTCTGTACCACTTGCCCACTTTAGTTGCTGCAACGGTCCACGCTGCGGTCTCTACTCCAAAACCCAACGGAACCTGTGCCGTGGACCCCTTGGTGGCTTGAAACACCTTGAGGTCTTCAGCAACGCATTTCTGCCAGGACTTTGGTCGTCCGCCCGGTCTGCGTCCCTCCCCGCCCGTCATGGTCCCGAACATCACCCGACTGGGTAGTCGCCCCTTGGGTTGCCGTGCCACGGCTCCCGCAAAGAACAGCCGTCGTTTACGGATCGTCGTTTCGATGCTCTCGCATCGTGTCTGCTTGAGAGCCTTTGCGTACGAGAGGGTCCTATAGTCGCCACGCTGCCGACGCTTGAAGCCAATGACACGCAGGAGGATTTGGTGGTGTACCGATCGGAGCCTGGCGAAGTGTTGTGCACTGAGGGACCACGTCACACATCCGTATAGCAGGGTCTCAATCACCTCGGCCTTCAACATGCGGACTTCCAGACTGAGTCGAGCCGTCTTCATGTCGTACAATTCTGGTCCGAACCGTTTGAAGCACGCCCACATGAGACGGATCTGTCGTGCGATTTCGAGCGAGAGGTCAGCGTCTTCGTGGATAATGCCGCCGAGGTACAAGAACTGGCTCGTTTGTCTATACCTCTGACCAGCTGCTTCGATAACGAGCGGCGGAGGAGGGGGTGTCTGGTCCCGTGTTCGTAAGATCATTGTTTCGGTTTTCTTTTCTGAAACCGTGAGGCCTGCTGCTTCGAAGACAGTCACGATGACTGTCATCATTTTAGCGAGACCCTCCGTAGACGTTGAGACAATTCCTGCATCATCGGCGTACAGCATACCCCATACAGCCCTTCGAACGCATGCCAATGGTACCTCTTTTCTAACGACTACATCCTCCTTGAGGTGAACCAAATACCTCATGATGTCTTCGTCTTCGCTGAAGCGTACGAGAACAACGTGTATCACAGCAGCGAAAAACACGTTGAACAGCAGTGGCGACAGCACGCAGCCTTATCGTAGCCCCTGCGTGACATTAAACCAACCAGAGTGCTCGCCATCATCTATGCGTACGCAAGCGCGCATGCCGTCGTCGAACTGGCGGATGATTGTAAGAATCTTGGTTGGTATGCCAACGCGCGTAAGAACCTGCCACAGCAGCTCTCGGTCGACAGAGTTGTATGCTTTCTGCAAATCGATGAAGCACATGTACGCAAAGGGATTTTCCTGTCTTGTCCGAGTTCTTGTAATCGTCGTACTACGAACAGCATGTCGACTGTTGATCGTGTAGGACGAAAACCGAACTGTTCCTCAGGGAGGATGCCTCGGTCCTCGCAGTAGTTGCTGAGACGGATTGCGACGATTTTCATGAACACTTTTCCTGCATGGGCAACAAGCGAAATCCCTCTGTAGTTGTTGCAATCAGTTCGGTCCTTCTTTTTGTAAAGTACCTTGATGATCGCGTCTTTCCACTGCTGGGGGACTTCACCCGTTATCCAAACATTGACAAGGATGTGGTGGAAGCATTGGATGAAATCGGGGTGATCGATTTTCAGTAGCTCGGCGGGCAGGTCGTCTGGTCCTACCGCTTTCCAATTCGGCATTGTCTTAACGGCTCCCATCATCTCGTCCACGGATGGCTCATCGCCAAGTGATTGTTCTAGCGGTCGTGGTGGCAATGGATCGATGATAGTGGGATCAAGTTTCAGTGATTTCGTGTTCAAGAGTTTGTGGAAGGCTCTCATCCACCGTTCACGAATTAGCACTTTATCCCGTAGCAGCGTGCCATCCTCGTCCCTAATGAACTGCTCGCTTCGCGCTTTCTTGCCTTCCAAGCCTACAGTACCCTTCAGGTGCTTGTAAAATCCTCGCTGGTCATTATCAGCTAGGAGTCTCTCGGTTTCGGATAGGTATTCTTCGAAATACGCATGTACCCCTACAGCGACCACCTCCCTAAGATTCGCACACGCGGTCCTCAGAGTCTTCCACGCGGTACTATCTCGGGGGTGGACGCGTAAGTGTTGTCGCGCATCTTCCCTCGCGGACCATGCTATTTTGAAGGAAGCCGAGGCTTCGGCCGACTCACACCACCGACGCTTACGTGGTTGGTGCGATGTGGGTGGTACCTCGGCTTCTACTGCATCGATGACGGTTGAGGTGAACATAGTAACCATACCAGCAATGTTGTGTGGTTGGAAAGGTTGGTTGAGAGTGGAAACGACTCTCGCAACTACTCGCTCACGACATTTTCCGTCGGACATAAACACCTTGCGGTCAAACGGTCGGCATTTTGGTGTCTGGCGTGCTCGTCGGTTCGATGCAAAATGTCCAGAGAGACGAACCTTCATGTGTACGATGTTGTGGTCTGAATCAGCCTTAGCGGGTGGCGGAGGCTGAGGGATAACTTTAACATCGTGTACTCTAGACCGATGGACTTGCCGGGTTAGGATGTAATCAATGCGCTTACGGTCATTCGGGCCGGTGCCGTTGTGAGTATGCGATATTCCACCCTTGCGTGTGCTGAAAAAAGTGTTGGTGAGAGCTAGCTTGCAATTGGTAGCGAACGACAGAAGTCGTTTGCCATTATCGTTGATCAAATCGCGGCCGTATGCTCCCAGAACTCTGTTTTCATTATCATCGCACCCTAGTCTCTGCCCAGTTCGTGCATTAGCATCCATCAGTACGAACAAACACTCTCTAGTTGGAATCTGTTCGACTAGGTCCTCCAGCTTTTTCCAGAAAACACGTTTCAGCTCGGTGTCTTTGGTACACTCTGTTGGGGCATACGCAACGACAAAATTAACTGCCTCGTATTTACCAGTCAGCTCGAAACGCATCGACTGTGTACGATGTTGTGGTCTGAATCAGCCTTAGCGGGTGGCGGAGGCTGAGGGATAACTTTAACATCGTGTACTCTAGACCGATGGGCTTAGCTAGCAGGGTAGGTCGTGCCTGTGGAATACACACATTGTATATTGTTTTTTATAAATATTCTCTCGCTTTTCGCTTTTCGCTTCGTTTCTTTTTTTTTCTTTCACGCAGCTGGGTTGCTAGCAGGGTAGGTCGTGCCTCTCGAATATATGAATATATGGCATTGCATTGTCTGCTCTGCTTACTGAATTGCAGCCTAGTATATCTCTGCGTCGCAGTGCCAACTCCGCTCTCAGCTTTTTTATCTCCATCTCGCTCCGTATCTCCCTCTCCTGCGAGGATGATACTTCCTCGTATTCACTGCTGTACTCCTTGGGCATTGCGATCAACGGAACACCACGTGCTGTCTCCCTACTTCCTATGATCCTGCCGTCGACTCTGTCTACGGCTGGCTTCTGCTGCTGCTGCTGCTGCTGCTGCTGTACTGCTGCTGCTGTGCTGCTGCTGCTGCGGCTGCTGTTGCTCCTGTTTCCCTTGTTGTATCGACAGGCTGCGTTTGCCCTCCCTTGGTCCTTCCGTCCCAGACACCCCTGCTGGAACCACCCCCCCGTGTTTCCAATTTTTCTCTCTGTTCCGCCAAACTCCAGACTGCTACGACATTCTTCTACATTGTATATCGTATTGTTTTTTTATTAATAATTTTTCGCTTTTCGCTTTTCGCTTCGTTTCTTTTTTATTCTTTCACGCAGCTGGGTTGCTAGCAGGGTAGGTCGTGCCTCTCGATTATATGCATATATGGCATTGCATTGTCTGCTCTGCTTACTGATTACTGCACTGAGCGTAGTATCTCTGTGTCGTAGTTTTGTGACCACAGAACTGGTACCTTTTTAGGATGATGAATCGGCACGGACACTGGGTGTGCTGGATGTCGACGGGTAGAAAGGAAGGTTTAATGTGAAGAACACACACACACACACACTGAATTGCAGCCTAGTAAACCTGTGTCGCAGTTTCGTGACCACATAATAACTGGTACCAGGTATCTCTTTAGCATGAAGGAGGGGCAAATACGCTGGGTGTGCTGGATGTCGACAGGTACGACCTGGGCCAGCCAAAAAATTGTTTTTAAAGCAGATTGGCCATGCCCCGACCAATTTAACGAATTTGGACCTGGAATTTGGACACAGTGTAGATCATGTACCAATCAACACACTTGCCTCCTGCCTTTTTTTTTTCCTCGAGAGAGATACGACGATCCAAAATCGAAAAAATGCAAAAGCGATCAAAACTACTTGAAAAAAAAAAAAAGGGCAGGCGGGAAATATTTTTGCACGTACGGTTCAAGGACGTGGTTAAAATGTCAGAGTAAAACTCCCAAAATTGGTCGGGGCATGGCGGAAATACCATTTTTCCGTAATTACTTGACTTATACATGGAATTGAGTTTTGGTCATATCTCTTCATGGGTGCAGAATTGGGCAACGAGACTTACATCGACCTTCTCCTTGTGTCTTCAGCATTGTCTCCACCGAATGTCATGTTGATCGAAAATTATATTTTTAATACGAAATTATGATGAAAAAAATATTTTTTTCGAGTTTTCGCGGATATCTCGGCGAGATCGAGTCGAGAAAAAAATGTGTATAAAATTTTGGATATACCGCTTTTTTTTGCACAAGCACTGGTATGCCAGGGTTGGCGCTTCAAATTTGTGTAGCCTAATTCGCAGTGGTTCACGAGATTCGACTTTAGGAAGCTTTCTACGTTTCTTGGCGGGCCCAGCTCGTAGAAAGGACGACTTAATGTGAAGAACACACACACACATTTCAGAACGAGCTTAAATATAATGTCGGACTGGTAGACGATTTGGAGTACGGTCTCAGCACGTGAATCAGGGGACACGTTTGCCACGTATGTGCTGGAATGTCAAGTGCTTGTGACGACTGCACTAGCGGTGTGTGTGTGTTCTTCACATTAAACCTTCCTTTCTACCCGTCGACATCCAGCACACCCAGTGTCCGTGCCGATTCATCATCCTAAAAAGGTACCAGTTCTGTGGTCACAAAACTACGACACAGAGATACTACACTCAGTGCAGTAAGCAGAGCAGGCAATGCAATGCCATATGCGACAGGCAAGACCTACCCTGCTAGCAATCCAGGTGCATGCAAGAGAAAAAAAAGAGAAAAGAAAGAAAAAAGCGAAAAGGAAAAATAATAGAAAGTAAACATACTGAAGCAAATCAACAATCAAGCAACCAAACAAAAGCACGACAAAATGAAAAGAAAAAAAAAAAAAAATGTCGTGCTTCTCCCAGATGAGATGCGACATCTAATAGTTAAAAGTACTCGTGTCCTACTGTTTGTGGTGCACGAATCACCGATATTAACTACAATTTTTGATTTGCTTCAGTATTTTTACTTTTTATTTTTTTTCCTTTTCGCTTTTTTTCTTTTTTTCTATTTTTTCTCTTGCATGCACCTGGATTGCTAGCAGGGTAGGTCTTGCCTGTCGTATATGGCATTTCATTTTCTGCTCTGCTTACTGCACTGAGCGTAGTATCTCTGTGTCGTAGTTTTGTGACCACATAATTGGTACCTTTTTAGGATGAAGAATCGGCACGGACACTGGGTGTGCCGGATGTCGACGGGTAGAAAGGAAGGTTTAATGCGAAGAACACACACACTACAAGGCACGACGAACCCGATACTAAGGTGTTGTGTAGATAGCTGACTCAGCAATTGTGAATTTGTAGGTACAAGGGGCACCAAGATAGAATCAGGGGGCGTGTACCCCCGATTGGTGATGTTGACTTTTCCATTTTTATTTTTAGCTTCACATGGCGTGTAGAGGGGAGCGGAGGGCTCCAGACTATCTGTTTTTGACTGGCTTTGATCGCTTTGCGGACCCTTCGGGTTCCACTTTTATTTCAGTATACCTTTTTTGGGTAAGTTAGCCTCTGACCACGGGAATCGACCGTGTCAAGTGTTGGATTAGTACGGACAGATGAAGGTACTGGATAGAGAGACCGGCACGGTTTTTAATGTGAAGACAACAACAACAACAATACTGCCGTATAGATAACGGAAAGGCATTCTAAGGTTTGTGTAAAAGGCTTGCACGCCATGTACGACGGTCGCAGAGGTGCGATCCGGCGATTCAGGGTAAAGGGAGTTGTCGCGACGTGATATTTTTGCTCTCGATTCGAAGGCGACCTTTCAGCCAAAACGGTGAAAGACAGGTTTGGTCTTGTGGCGCATAGTTGGTGCATACGGGTGGATGGAGCATGCATACGCACGGAAGACGTGTTCTAATATGTCTCAGATAGCGTTGTATATTGTTCTAAAAGCAATATTATCCATACATCATAATGAGGAGATATTGATGCGAAGCGGCCGCTAGGCCGCGAGCATCAATAGATGCTCTTCCTAATGGGTTGGGTATGTGCCCGTGGGGGTGTACCCCCCTGGTCGCGAACGGACACAAACGGACAAAAAACAGTTCTGAAAGCTGCCACAGCGTGCCTTTATTTAAAGAATCCTTAATATTGAGGTTTGTCCCTCGCACTTCGCTCGTTCGCTTTGCTTTTTTTTGGCGCGCGACGCGTACACTCACCCGATTCAGACACGCTCGGGACTGATAGAGGCCCGCTATTTGTGCCGACCGTCCCGTGCTGCTCGTGTCGAAAGCCGTGCCGAGATCGGAGAGCTAGGCGGTAGTGACTGTCATAATAGCGCCAACAGAAAGACAATAAAACAGAAGAGTTCTGAAATAATGCGGAGTCAACACTCTGCACTCTGAGACGACACGACCACACGCACAGATTTACAGCTAGCTGCAACAAGCACCACAGCACCACCACCACGACACCACCACCAACACCACGACCACAACCGCCACCCCCGCCCCACCACCCCGCCCCACCAGCGCAGCAGCACTAGAAGGTGGCGTCGGTGGTTGCAGCAGGTGGTGACGGCGGTCATGGTGTGTGCTTTTGCCTTGCGCTGTCCTCTCTCGAGAACGACCCTCCGCTCAAGCTACCGGGGTTGATGCTCTCGAACACGATCACAAACCACCGAACACCACCACCACCACCACCACCACCACCACCACCACTCACCACCACCGCACCCCCGCCCCACAGGCGACGGAGCACTGGAAGCTGTTGTTGCTCGTAGTGGGTGGTGGGCGTCGTGGTGGCTTGGCGTTGGTGGTGATGGTGGTGGTGTGCTTGTTTCGTACTACAGCAGTACAAGTTTTCCAGGTAGGTACGTACCACCGCCGTGCTTCGATATACCTGGTAGTACGGCTGTTTCTGTGCAACGAGTGCACAGCTTGCTGTATAGTATACTAACCGGGCACAAAAGAACACGACCTCTTTTTTTCTCCTTTTTTTTTATACTCGAACTTTTCAAGTTTTGCTTTATTGTACTAGCTGCTGCTGTACCTGCTCAGTTCGTCATTATGGTACCAGTTTTGTTTTTTTTTTTTTTCGCATTTTCGGTAATATAATATTATTCCAATATGTGACCTGCCCAGTACACAGAGTAGTATTAATAGTACACATATACATGATAATTTTGTTTCATTTTTTTACGATAACTTGATCTTGGAACCATTGTACCATTTTTCTTTTTATTATTATACCTGCACCTACGTACGTATTTGACCTGCCCAGTACACAGCATTGTAGTAGTACACATACATACATGATGCCCTGCCAGTTTTCGTCGTTTCCATATAATAATGCACCAACACACACAGCCCAGCGATCCACTTAATAACCACTGTACAAGGTTGTTGCGCTGACACGCATCGCTTAACAAGAAATGTTGGTGGGTGGTGTTGGCGATGGTGGGACTACCAGCCCAGACCAGCCCAGGGACCAACCAACCGACCGAGTAACTCTCTCACCCACCACGCACACCCATCAACTATTTGCCGGTCACTAAAAAAAGTTTATGTGCTGATACAAATCGCTTAAAAAAAAACGATCCAATCAATCACGATTGATTATTGTAGGAACACAGCAAAAAGAGAAGAACCGCCAACAACGCAGTAGCTTAATGCAGTTAGGAGTTTGACCACTTGAAGGCGTCTGTCACGCTCCTCATTCCACCGTTCTTGTAATATATCGAACTGTTGGTCTGAGTTCTTGAGATGAAACCGTCCTTTCTGCCCGTCGACATCCAGCACACCCGGAGTGTCTGTGCCGAGTATGTCTCCTGCAATAGAGAGATAGCAGTTATGTGGTCACAAAACTACGACACGGAGGTACTACACTGCAATGCAGTAATCAGAGAGCAGACAATGCACTGCCATGTACGACAGGCACGGCCTACCCTGTTAGCCTTCCAGTTGCGTGGTAAAAATATATATATAGCGAACAAAAAGGAATGCGTCAACAACTATATTCAAAACGATAAACAAACGAACAAACAAACAAAAACACAAAACGATAACGAAAGACAAATACACAATGTGTCCTGCTTCTGCCGGAGATGAGACATATAAAATCTACTAAGAATATCATTGAAGCACCGTATTGAAGGTATCACCGAGTGCCCATGTATATACACACGCGTACAGAACAGGAGAGCTACGACTGCAATATAGAACACAGAATCAGGTCCTGGCTCGATTTAGTGCTATCTACACTAATAATCTCAAGAAAACGACTACATAATTTGTTGTTTTCCTCTAAATTTGAACCCTGGTTATCATATTCGCTTGTTTCTTGTTCTTAATGGATTTCCTGTAAGCTGGCGTCCCCGGTGAAATAGCAGGTGAACCTCGACCCTGTTACAGTCAAGATCATGGGTTCGAGCGCCACCGGGTTCATACATACTCGTACATATATACTCGTGAGGACTTTTTCTCGCACGACAAGTGTAGACTATAGAGCGGAAAGCACGAACCCGCGAGTTACCCTAATTCGAAAGCACGAACCCGCGAGTTACCCTAATTCGAGGATGATCGACGAGCGTTGGGAAAGCTGAACTCTCAGCACGATAACAGTCAGAGCACGAACCGTAGTGGGGAGGAGGGACAGGAGCCTGCTTTCTGACCTCGGGTCTAGGTTACGACTATTAATAGAGGGAGAAAAACAGAAGTGCAAATAAACTACAGTAAATAGGGACAAAATAAACAAGCAAACCAACAAACAGATAACTGTACTCGTAAGATGTATTTTGAAAACATTGAGCCCAGTACGAGTAGCGGAAATCGGGACAGCGCGAGTCAGCAACTGTTGAAGGTGGTAACAGACGAGAAGCGGGAATGAAAAACCCTGCGCCGTGCACTCACCGGGGCGATGAAGGGGCGACACCTGTGATCACGACTTGGTCAGAAGGCCGCTGAGGGGGAATCGCTTACGAATAGAAGTGAAAATTACAAGAGTGATAAATTATATACCACAATGACCTGCTGCATCCCGTGCATCTCGAAATTTACCTTTAGGGCTATCACCAAAAACGGATGTATGTTTTTTTTTGTTATTTTTGCCTTGGTCGTTTTTGTTTTTTGCCTTTGTTTTTTTGCCTTTGGCCATAAGGGTTTTTTTATTAACCTCAAAAATTATCCTATAATAAACGACCTAATGAAGCAATCACGTAACAATCAAACAACGAAACCAAAACATGACAAACAAAAGATATAAAGTGTCATGCTTCTCATAGAGGAGATGCGACAGGCAATAAAAACCAGATGAAATGTAACGAAATGAGACGGACAGAAAAACAGCACAACAAACAGATCAAGAATAAGAACGACAGGAAAGGACAGGCAACCGGAGCACACCAAAAGCACCTTCGAGGCAGCCGAGACAGGTTTGTACCCGTAGTACAGACAGGTTCTACAATAGTCGGTCTGGTTACTTGCTACCCTGGCTGCCGTCTCCTTCCTATGTTCTTCTGCCGCGGTTCCCCTCCGACCCATATCCCCCGCCCCCCGTCTCCATTCCCTTGGGCGCCGACCATTCAACGGATTCTTGGCGCTTCCTACTCTGTTCCGTTTCGCTTTTGTTTTGTGCCACACACGAAAGTCAAGGAAATAGAGGAGGACATAACAAAAACAAAATGGATACGTACGTAGGGAAGCAGTGAAAGAACAAGAATACAAAAGGGCAGCGGGCAAAACAAGGTATACCTGGTCCGTTTGCGGCCAACAGCAGGTACATACTTACAAAAACGGTGGGAATGAGGAGCGTGACAGACGCCTTCAAGTGCCCAAACTCCTAACTGCATTAACTGCTGTGTTGGCCTTTTTTCTCTTTTTGCTGTGTTCCTGCAATTCTCATTGATTGGATCGTTTTGTATTTTAAGCGATTTCTGTCAGCACATAAACCTTTCTTGGCTCACGCGCGAGTATATAGGTTGGAGGGGGTGCGTTGTGGATTGTGGGTGAGAGAGTAACTGGGTGGGTCGGTTGATCCCTGGGCCGGTTGTCCCAACACCCCCCACCAAAATTTCTCGTAAAGCGAAGAGCATCACCGCGAAACCTTGTACGGACGTGGATCGGTGGGGTGTCGGTGTCATTTTTTTTTTTTTTTCCCATGCCATTTATTATCTCGCCCTTCCTTTCTCGCTCCTTCATATATAGGTCAAATACGTACGTAGGTATACTTCAAAAAAAGGAATAAGTTTAACAGCAAAATGTTAAAAACAAAAAAAAAGTACCTGGTACGTAGGTATACTTGAAAAAAAAAAAAAAAAATTTTAACAGTTAATGCAAATGGCAACAAAAAATGCCCGGTACAATCGTTCCACGACCAAGATAAGTGATGTTATCGTAAAAAAATGAAACAAAAATAACAAGAAAAAAAAATGTTTGCAAAAACCGTATCATACATGTATTATACGTAGGGGGAGGCACGGCTATCAATAGGAGTTATTTCAGTGTAAATATATTGTATTGTTATTGCCCTCGATGAAATGCAATCGAGCTCTGTTCTCAGTTTGGTTGTGTTTTTCTCTTGTGGAGTATTATCTGGTAGTAGTTAGAGTGGTTACTATATACATTGTGAATTGTGAATGATATGCATCAACCACGCGGTGTGATAATTGTGGATTTTGACACTGTTTCCAGGGGTACACACGTACGGGGTGTGTTATCTAACGTATACCCCCGGTGATAAAGTGACGGTAAAAAAACGAAGTAAAAAACATATCACCCGGTGTGCTTATGTGGGGGGGGGGTGTTAAAAGAACGGGTGGAATGAGGAGCGTGACAGACGCCTTCAAGTGGTCAAACTCCTAACTGCATTAAGCTACTGCGTTGGCGGTTCTTCTCTTTTTGCTGTGTTCCTACTGCGTTGCCGGTTTTTCTCTTTTTGCTGTGTTCCTGCAATTGACATTGATTGGATCGTTTTGTATTTTAAGCGATATGTGTCAGCACATAAACCTTTTTTGGTTCATGCGCAAGTATATAGGTTGGTGGGGGTTCGTTGTGGGTTGTGGGTGAGAGAGTAATAGCTGGGTGGGTCGGTTGATCCCTGGGCCGGTTGTCCCAACAACATCCACCAACATTTCTAGTCAAGCGATGTGCGCCAGCGCGAAACCTTGTACAGGAGTGGATCGTAGGTATATTTTTTCTCTTTTTTTCTCTTGCATGCACCTGGATTGCTAGCAGGGTAGGTCTTGCCTGTCGTATATGGCGTTGCATTGTCTGCTCTGCTTTCTGCACTGAGTGTAGTAT
>MEHQ01000765.1:0-12643 GCA_008828725.1 Saccharina japonica | reverse complement strand
CCCCCCCTCGCTTCTACTCGACGAAATTGTTGAAAGGAGACGCCCGAGTTGCCCTTTCGAACATGTAGCCTTCTATCTGGTGTATGCGTGGCGTAAGTTAAGACAGGCGTCTAAACCCGCGGCATGGCACCTCCCTCAGGTACTGTCTCCCATGCGGCTAGTGCGGGCAGGGACTCAACAGTTCTATTCTCCTCCTGATAGACGCCTTTTGGAGGGTACGCGGCGTCGACAAGCCGTTTCGCCTCCAGGAGGTCGCTGCACACGGTATAGAACGTTCAAACGCAGCGCACGCGAAGTCGGTTTAGAAGCTGAAACAACACGTGAGGGTTTGGGTTCTCAGGGGTGAACAGCCGCTACGAACTTCATTGTTTTTGGTCCTCAGGCAGTATGGTTCACCAAGCGAATAGTTTCAAAAGGGGGTTAGGCACGACTTCATCTACAGTTAGGTCCGACACCGCAGCGGCACCTACGAATAGGTGTTCGGCGAGTCAGAGTTAATGAAAATACCCTCGGGGATCGTCTAAAAATATATATTTTCTGCTGCTTGCTGAATGCAAAGAAATATACCGCACAATACCCCCCCCCCCTTTTCTTGCGGTAGGTGCACGGATGACTCGTTTGAGCGTTGAGGACCTGCTCCGAGCACGTTAAGAGAAGACCTCTTACGTGCGGATCTCCAACCGTCGTAAGTTGATATCTCGGTTATGTCCGGACATTGTGCACTAACCACACACCAAATGAAAATGTTCGGCCCGTCGAGCTCTCGAGATGGCCACGTCAGATGTTTGACGTGTGGCGCACGTTGTGCCTAGGTATTCAATTCTACGCCCCCGCTCTCGACGTTATCTGTTTCGGCAGGTGCAGTTATAGATTACCACGCGCCAGATCAGATCACTTGCCGCCCGATATACCCCCCACTCTCGTCTGAACTGTGTGTTAGTGGCTTGATTGATATGTTGGTTAATTGTTGACTGGTGAATACTTCATTGGTTATTGACTGATCAGCTGTTTCATCGATTTCTTCGCTTCTGATTCAATACTCTATGTAACCGCGGGGCCACCAGACAGCCTCAGCCCTTGAAACACGAACATGATGACATGGCAATCTATATACAAGGGAGAGGGTTGTGTGCAACTTGAGCCCTAGAGCTAAACAGTCTACGAATAGCTCTAGGTAAGCAGACACTAGGCTTCAGGGCTCGCCGAGACCAGAGGATAGTAACTGAAGCGTTTCGGTTATGTATATTTCTGTCACGCAGATGTTATCTGACTGCAGTGTCAACCTTCTCGCGCTATATGCAGCCTAAACGACACCCTTAGTCACGAAGGACGGAACTCAAGCAGAGGAGGTCAGAGTTAGGAGTGTGAAAGAGGAGTCGCTGGCTTTACTTGTCATGCTGTCCCACGGTTTCGCTATTCTCCGAGCCCTCTTTCCACTCCCCTCACACGAGAAAGATACCCCGTCTCGACTGGGCGAGGGTCAACCGCGTATGGTCGACACCCCCCAACCCCGGCAGTGCATGCGCGCAATACGGTTGACCGCCCTAGACGCATCATATCGGATACTCTTCTTATCCCTCTTGGGTAGATCTACCGTACTGTACTTGCATTATACTCGGCTGTATTTTGCTGCACTGTGCTGTGCTTTACCGTACTGCACAGCACTCCTGTGCTGTACTTTGTTGTCCTGTGCTTTACCCCGAACCCCCAATGTACCCACGAACCACCGGATGCGCAGGCTCTCCATGGAACTCACTGTCGTCCCTCACCTCGCTAGCTTGACTATTTCGCCCACGTTCGGCTCGAACACACTATTATAAAATCTCGTTCCACCGCTTGCCCGCGAGGTGTCAGCCGTAGATGTGCTGCAGCTGCGTGTAGTCGGGGGTGAATGTAGCTCGGTTAGTTGTTTAGTTTGCTGATTTAGCTGGTTAGCTGGGCTTCGCGCCAGGTTAGGATACCAGGAGGGGGGGGTGGTCCACACATTTGCGGTCGCCGTTGTCGTCGATCTTTTTCAATTTGCTACCAAATCAGCGACGTGGGCCAGGGAGGAACTGACGAGTTTCATATAAATACAATCGTCGACCTTTTAGGAGACACGGACCAAGCAGCCGAGATGCCCCCATTTCAACCGACACGCTGTGTGTTTTCGCTCATCGGTATACGCGTGGCTCGTTTAGTCGACCAGCAGGATAGCACCAGTATTTCGAGAGAAATCGGTTGTTTTATTTAATACATCGATGGTGCGAAACATATATAAGGACCCATCGCGAGATACCTAAGACGGGCGACTGCTGTGCACCATACTAATGCAAAAACGCTGAAGAAAGAAAGAAAGAAACGAGGACTGGCGATTTCTTGTTGGACGGATCAGGGCATGGTATTATTGCACTGACATACACAAGTCGGTGACGGTTTCAAACTTCCTGCTGCGTGACTTCCTTGCGGCAGCAAACTTGTATACTACTTTTACGGTAAGATGAATATAACAGACGGAACACGCTGAAGGGCCTATCTCCAGCACGGCTGTGTGTAGCGGCGACACCATCATGTTGGCCAGGCCGGCCCCGTGAGGAGCCACGATCAAAGACGCCGTGGAGAACATCTGCACCTGCTCCGCGATTGGTCCTTCTCCAAAGAACTCCACAACCTCGTAGTCCGGAAAATATAGTTCGAGTGCCTTCCGAATCTTCGGGACAACACAAAACACGTTTTGCGAGGAGAAACGATACATTGCGTTAAGTACACGAGCACAGTGCGGCCACCGATTTAACAACATGTGAGCCCAACTTATTGCGGTCGTTTGATCGCAGGCGTTGGCACAGATGTACCACGTATAATACCTCGTATGCGGAGACAGCGGCAGTCGTTTTACCGTTGTTGGTTAATTTTCTCTGGCGCATTGGATAATCGTTCATGTTGTCCCCTGGTTCGGACACAGCTCTGGTAGCGGCGGTGAACACCGCGCGGCGTTTTACACACAAAAACAAAAATGCGGCGTTTCAGCAAGAGGTGAGTAACTATATCGGTTCCGTCTACGTAGTAATCGATATCTCGCCTCGGCTACACTGAACGCAGTGAGAAATGTCCCCTTCCTTGGAAACACGTATGGAAAACCAGCCTCGTATATGCACTAAAAGGTCGGAGATATCGGTATAGCATGAACGACCAGGCGTGTGGTCGGTGACCGGGATTTCCTTCTGCTACGTAAAACCGTTTGCTCGCATTGTTTGTATCCGCCGTATTGGAGCCACAACCAACCGTGTTTCAGGTCAATAGACAGGAAGCACGAGCTCGGCCGAGATATCTTCAACACGGTGTCTGCATCCGCTTTTCAACATGTAAAACGAGCCATAATGCGGAGAAGAGAGTTGGCGCCATCCAGGCCAACCCTCCGAGGGAAAGCACGGGTATCACACACAACAGCTGGGAGCTAGCTGCCAACGCTGTTCGCCTCACGACGAAACGCGAAAAACACTCGCCCTCTCGACAAGCTAATTTGACAACCGACTTTTCAGCATAAACCCAACCTTTTAATCAAACATTTGGAATCTACGACCATCACAATGCGACATTTCTGAAACTCGGGGAACTGTTTGGGCTAAACGGTATGCATCCTCGTGTGCTGTTGAAATTCAGTGCTAATACCGGCACGCGACGGACAAAAGGAGAAGCAATGACACTCTCATTAAACCAAAGTATCTTCGGTTCGCATAACAACGGCCGACCCACCTCGTCGTTGTCGCCAAGTATCCTGCGGGAACGGCGCACGATGAGCAATGTGACAGGCCTGGGAACCGGCGGAGGGACCCCACCCGTAAGGGGGTAGATGCCCTGCAGATAGTGGAACCCGGGCCAGAACAGCATAAAGGGTGTTAATTGTGGATACGCGTTAGGGGACAAAAACAAAAGCGAGAAGGGACGTTCGACATAGTACTACTGCAGATTGAACGTAACGGGCGCATTCACGTTTGCGTTTGAAGCATTGGTTTACTCGGAGAGTTTGTTGCACGCCGGGGCACGGATCACACGATGTAGCGTCGGACACGCGTGCTACGATACGGAGTACATACGTTTATGTTTTCTGGGAGTGGCTCCTTGAGGGGCTCCATACTATTATCAATGGTGGTGTTTGTACTACAGTATTAGCAAGTCACCCATAAGCTTATTTCGATAAAACACGAAGGTGCAACCCGATAGCTCAAGGGTATACTCGTATAACGAAAAGCGCGTAACACGCAAACTGCTGTCCCGACGATATTGATTGGGAGTTTTTGCCAGTCGAGGAGCCACGAATAGTGTCCTAAACGCCCAGCATTCAAGCGAAACCCCGCACGACAGGCTAAACTACGTGCTCGACCCTGACATATATCTAAAACGAACAGATGGAGGGCAAGTGCTGACTCACGCCCGATGCTTTCACTCGCTACAGGCCACTCGGAAAAGGCGCTCCGGTGTTCATGCAGAAGGGGGGAGCGTTTTTCACATGGCCAAGTTGCGCTTACGAGTTGTAAGCCTGTGACTCTATGGCTGCCGAAACGGGAAATCCCGTGCCAAGACGAAGAAGGATACGCTCCACCGCAACGAATCCGCTCACGGCGCGAACGTGTGTCGAACAACATCCGCGTACCGGTATATAGCAGGGGCAACGGCAGCCAGCATTGCCCGGGGGGCATGAAAGTGTGAATAACAACGCTGTTTTCTTCGCGCGAACACTCAGAGATAGTTTATTCTTGCGTGACGTGCCTCTCGCGGCGATTAGTAAGTATCACGTTCATGAGCCCTAGCATTTTATTACCTGCAAGAGCGCGAGCCTCAACATGCTGACCATCGCTGTGTTCGGCCGTGCGCACGGAGTTGACTCGGGGAGGATGGCAATATCGGCATGGACCTGGGGTGCCGACCGAAGGG
The DNA here is from genome assembly GCA_008828725.1 of Saccharina japonica. Lineage (NCBI taxonomy): Eukaryota > Phaeophyceae > Laminariales > Laminariaceae > Saccharina > Saccharina japonica. Next base: position 7,732 of record MEHQ01000765.1, on the reverse strand, counting down.
GAAACAACCGAGGGGAAATGGAGTCAAGATGACGGTGGAAGATGTTTGTTTGGGAAAGCCCACTGCTGTCACCGCTAGCTAGGTGTATGGCAGTACGTGTTTTCCCTGCTGTTCCGCCTCTGAAGGTATGTATAACGATGCCTCTATCTCCACTAACCCTCCCAAAGCCGTAGTTTGTCTAACCAAAACACAACAAGTAGCAAGGTCTCTATAGCACCAAGGCGGCAAAACTTGTTATTCAGAATGAAACCGGGGGTCGCGATATGAACGCACAACTCTCGTCAACAACAACGGAGGGTTTCCCGAGACTGTGCGAAGGCTACCCGTGATAACTCGATGTGCTTTGTTGATTTCGGCAAACTAAATCCTACTGAATACGCCCGGACGTTCACCTGAACACAAGCCATTTAATGCTGTAGCCCAGTTCTGCTCACCTAACTCAGCAAATAGCCACGACCAGCAACCACCCCAACTACTTAACTACGCTGCCGGTGTTGCTCCGACTGTGCGGGCCCAGCTTGTACCTCCGAAACATGTACGGAAACTAAAACTGATCATTTCCGGTTAATATTGTGAAACTGTGGGTACGGTACAGGAGATATCGGTGTTTGATTTGTTGAACAGTATTGGCAGTATACGCAGTACAATCTTAAACTTTGGTTTTGAGTCTCTCCTGTATCAGTGGAAGGCCAACTCGATGTACACCTCTTTTCCGATGAAAATTACGCGCTGCCGGTGTATCCCTAGTAGCTCCAAGAACTGAAACATGCTTTGTGCCTCCTCCTCCGTATTAACCTGAGGTTCGTGCACCGCGATCTTCAGACATTAAACGGCACATACATTTGGTTGGGCAGCGAGCAAAAGTGGTCAGGTTTGGAGCGGGGGAGGGCGGACAAAACAAACTTCAGGAGCAATAGACGGTGTGGCTTGTTGTATTCTTTATTTGGAGTTACAGGGATAGTATTCCGTGGACCTAACGATGATGGAACGTCCGGCTCGTTACTCGGAAACAATGGAAGCATGATGTAGGGTAGCTCAACTCGCCCCACCCCTTGCAAACCTGTTAGGTAGCTAGTAATATTGTTCCGACTTGTTACATTTTTGTCATCCTTCAATGTGCAGCATGAGTTTCGACCTAGGTCGACCCTACACAGTTCACGTTCCCAGATATCAGAACACACCCATTGCACAATGGAAAATACGCGTATAACCCTCCCCACACACTTGTCTGGCACCTTGATTTCGGATTGCTCTAAGAGGACATCGAGCATGAGGGTGATCCGCGGCAGGCACTCCGCCAAAAAATGGAAGTAGGCATACCCCCAGTACTGCGTCATAATGAACACCTGGGCCGGCGAGCAAAAGCAAAGGGTGTGCGCAAACGACCGTCGTTGAAGAGACACGAAACACGATATCCTGCTAGCGAGCAACGTTGTGTAGGGATTGTCTCTGCGTAGGTCAGGGAGGGGAGTGGTGCTTTTCGAGGGGGAGTTACTGTACTCAATAGCGTGAATTCAACGCAACTGCAACTCTAAATTGCCCCAGCGGTACAGCTTCAGGTTTGGCTGGTCAGGGAGGAGGGTGGACGTCTTCACGAGCAAATACGTGTTGGAATGTCATACTTCAAGCGGTAGCGGACGGGATCGTCAGCACCTATTTGCATAGCTGTACTTGCAGACCAATTTTACAGAACACGACACAACGTCTTCAAAATTTAGTCGTCCGCGCCCACCACTTGGTTAGTATCCGGATGCAACAATCGGGGCGATCATTGGAGGCTTAAGTCGCGACCTGTTCATAGCACTGTGGGAGGAGGGGAGAGGGGCGGGGGATGTGGTGCGGTAAGCGGCACCCTTTGAACATCACAATGCCATACCTTTTCGTGCCTTTGAGCTTGTGATGGAAGAACCATGCTTGCACCAGGGCCATATGCAACACTCGTGCAGGCTTTGGGCACGATGTAGTCCTTTGGAGAAGGGATTGGATGTGTACAGCGGATGCAGAAAGGTATATCAGACTCATGCTAGGGTAGCGGAGGATGTGGGTGCCTACTGCAATTGATTCCTCAGGTTCCTGACATACAGAGCTACATGCTTCGCCGGAAAAGCGATTTTCACTAAACAATTACAAACAAACCCATTGAACAATACCATGTGTTCGAGGAAAAATGAAAATCACGAATGGGATTGCAATGATGTACTAGATAGTCTCTGAGTTGAGATACCGGCGTCGATAACAGACTGGTTTGGGCGAAACGCCCCCCCCCCTATAAATATATGATGTATTTATAGGTTGGGTTGGCGTCGGTTGGCAACGACGCTGTAAAACACGCCACTCGCTGCGTGAGCTAGACAACCAGGGTGCCGTTTTTTTTTTAACCCCCCCCCCCCCCCCGAACTGTGGCATGGATTTACCACCGTTTTGCTTCCGTAGCGTCCCGCGCACTACCCGCAGCCACGAGCACCAGCCTAGCCACCCGTGGGCACTGGTATTGCCTCAGGGTCCCGGGGACGTCATCAAAGGTAACTCAAGCATCACAGCTTACCCCTCCAATACGACCAAATTCGCTGTTGGACGCAGCGCAACAGACAGATAGTCGGAAAATAGCCGTTTGCGGTGTGCATGGGAGGCGTTGCAGATTAAGGTGCATGTGCCGCAGAACGTCGCCGTCGGGGAGGGATCTCGCCTGTTTGTTCCACACGTATCCGTCTTCGTTGATGAAGACGTCAGCCATGCTTACGAGGGTGGGAACGGCCTCGTACCCGTTCTCGGCCGACTTTGTTGTCACGACGTCCGGTGTAGCGTAGTAGGGACTCAGATACCTTCACAAAGCCGTCAACGTCAAGTGGCGGAAGACCATCAGCAGGGGTAGGAGAGTAGCAAGCCCTGCCATTGGAATTAACTGACGTGTGCCTATGAACCGCCCCCTCCCGCATGGTGATAACGGCCCTAATACAGGCAGATAGATCACTGCGTCAATGGTGCGGGGATGTAGGTATGATCTACATTACTAGATTCTCCGATAAGGACGTTCCGTGCGATATCCCACGGGATATGCCATGGGATACGTTACAGTGGGTACCCCGATCGAACAGCACCCGAATTAAGAGCATTCGGGAGTGACAAGACGGTCAAATAGACGTGCCCCGCCTGTACTAAAACCTAGCAGACCCCTGGTATGTATTTCCCACTACATATAAGAGCGTTGTGCAGTTAAGAGCGCCTGTTCGGCGTGTCACGGGGCGCTGTTAATTTGGGGTACCTATACGTCTGGGTGCCCTACAGTAAAACATTACTGGGCATGGGATGCTCGATGGGATATCCCACTGGATTTTCATTGGATTTTTCATAGAACATTCCATGAGCTATCTTATATCAGAGAGACGGTGGGGTATCACAGTGACAAACTCGCACAAAAGTAACAACGTATATCGTGAGTAGGTGGGATATTGGCGATTGCGCCGCGGCTTGGAGAAGCTCACTTTCCCGCTGTGTCGGTCCCATTCTGGATTCCATCAAAACAACGAACTACCTTGAACGACTCGGACAGCTGCCGCACTTCTTGCCCCAGCATGATCCTGTCAAGACAACGTATGCACAGAGGTGTGGCACAGAACATTCGTCGCGCGTGAATTTAGGGATGTTGTGATTGGTATTGTGATCGTGGTGGTGTTGGTGTTGGTGTTGGTGTAGTGGGTGATGGTGTCGCCGTTGGTGGTAATGTGGCGTTGGCGTTGGTGTTGGTGGTAGCGATAGCAGTGGCACGAGGCCATGAAGAAAATTGACCTATTGCTGCGGTTGCTTGAATGATCGATACGATTGATGGATTGGCCGATAGGTGTTTTCGACTGGTTGGGTGTTTGACCAATCAGCTACTGTTGGTGGTTGACGCTATTGGGTTTATCTGGTGATTGATCACTCGTCTAGACGGTTGATGACCTAATCGGTCGATTTGACACCAGTCCGTTTGGTACTGCGATCTCTGCCGAAACGGGTAGCCTTACTTGGGGAGAAGAGAGTCTCTTAACATTGGAGAGTACGCCTGCACCGTTTTGGCGAAGTCCAGTCCGTTCGCCGCCGTCAGCAAGTTCGCGCTTTGTATTAAATCTGGCCTCCTAACCACTACGGCCCCTCGAACACGAGCCATCTCCTCTCCTAGGTCGGCGAAGTCGTCGTGTATATGCTTCCCCTACGAGATGAATGAAACGAAGGCGACAATGTGCCTTGTACTCACGCAGATGTTGTCGAAGCACAACTTTTCACTACGCGGGTTTAAATACTGGGGGTTGACAATATTTAGCAGCGCCAGTCTACAAATCCCCAAGCATTTCCATTTCTCCAGCAAGTCCTTTCCGACGCCATCGTATCAGGCCACTAACTTCGGCGTTCATGGAACTTTCAGAATTGATACAAAATGTCGTGGCACCTCTGTAGGCACCAAACCCATTGAGGGAGTGGTCAGATACTGTGCATAAGGCACCCACATCGAATATGGGTGGCTGACTGGCTGGCCTCGAGGCCAAAGGGGGGTCGTGCTCGCGCGCTCGTGACGACAGAGCCGACACACACGGGGACGAACGAATACGAAACGAGAAGGAAGGTGATGCAGTATTGCGAAATGGGTGGCGGGGGCGATGAAAACACACTCGCACCGGCAACAAACATGTAAATAATGCACGGGTCGCACCTTTCTGCACGGTGGGTTCAAGCAGTCTCCATCGAACGACGAGGCCTCGAGCAGCCTTGACCATACGGCGGCGGCCCCTTGTGGAAAATAATCGTAAAGGGGTGCGGAAGATTCGTTCCCAGCCGAAGGTGGAGAGGGTAAACCAGCGTGCCTGTCCGCATTCTCAAGGCATACTCCTGTAACTGGGACCACAAATCCGGCCGACTACCGGTGCACGAGAGGGGTGAATGACATCGGTGGGGAAAGCGTGACACATCCGTCAGTGGGGGGGAGTGGGGGAAAAAGACAAAAAGCATGTTGCGACTGGGGCTTGGACAAATGGCAATGTGAACTTCAACGCGACTATACTACTCTGTAAGGCGGTGAACGTAGCGTCGCTACATACCTATCGGCAGGTGGGAAGCTCATCACAAATCCTTTGGTAGTTTGTGTACTCTCGAAAAGAAAATCACGCTACGCAACACTGACCGTACTTCCTATATTTGTTTGAGCATTTTAAAAGCAAGTCTCACCTTGTGGCTCTCCCGAGAGGATGAGATCTTCCCTTGGCGATATGATTGCAGCGGTTGCTTAGCCAAAGCCTCATTAATACCGTGACGTTTCCCGATGCTCCAGATACGCTACGCAACACGTTTTTTGACAGACTCCTCTGAACGCTACCAGCAGCACTTGGTGTCGACGGCGTTACGTCGGTTTACCCGCCCTCAACATCGTATTGTGCCTGAATGTTTGTTTGGGACAGCCCTTCAGTATGCATGCTGGCGGTATGATACGTACAAGTGTATACGAGCACACTTAGTGTATGTACCAATATTTACTCAATTTGTTTTTTCCGCATGCCATTTATTACCTTCGATCTCCCTTTCTCTCGCCATCCGAGTCACAAAGTAGGGCTTATCTCCCTCTTCCCCCACTACTGTTCTTGCCTTGAAAAAATTATCTCGGGAAGATTTCAGCACTTTTTCCCCTCGTCAACTCTCGTCGAATTGTGCTTACCCACGCTATAATTTGCGCTCTCGACAGTTGGTGTCATTTGAGAATAGAAATATCCATACGGAGACTCGAACCCTCGATCTCGAACCTAACAGGCTTTGTGGTTACCTGTTAGACTACCGGGGCCTACTGAAGTATACTTAATATGCATAGTTGTCCCCTCTCTTTGGTGCCCAGTGCGACTCACCTCCCCCAAGCCGCAGACAGAGTGAACGTCCAGAGCAATCCCTCCAACACCCGCCGTTGATATGAGCAACAGCCCTACTAACGGCGCAACCTGGCGGCACCTGGCGATATACTGCGGCAAAAAGGCGCGCCCCAGAAGGGAGTGGCAGGACAGGCAGAAAGGCGGGTGAATCTAGGCCTTTGGTATACACACATTCCATTTGGGGGCTGTTCCCAATCACCGCATAGACAGCCCCTCGACGATTAAATGCATTGATGATGTCTGCAATTAGTTATGTTTTTGTTTTAATCCCATATTCCTTACCTTCGTCCGTGCTTTCTCTCCCCCTCCTACAAAATAGCCGCAACTCAGATTCGAGGTCACACAGCAGACTCTCCTCCCCCGTCTGCACTACGGCTCGTCCCTTGCTTTTTGTTGTCGCGGGAATACTTGAGCTCTTCTGCCCTCGTCGACTCCCGTCGAACTGTGACTACCCACGCTATGTGCTCTCAGCAGTTGATGCCTTGTTTATTTTTCTAAACAATTGAAGGTGGGACTTTAGTTCAACATTCATCTCTACAGTAGTATATATAGCATTCGCCGGTAACCACTGTAGCATATTATGGGAGCCCCCCCTAAAATGGGAGCCCCCCCCCAAATGGGAGCCCCCCTAAACAGAACCCCCCCCCCCATGAAAAGACAATCCATCCCCCCCCTATCCATTAATACTCATCCCTGTACTTCAGACTTGAAAGCGATACTCTGTATCGCTTGTGCGATACTACCAACGGAAAAACGATACACTGTATTGCTTGTGCGATACTACCAACGGAAAAACGATACACTGTATCGACAAGGGGAGGGGGGTCTCCCATCCACACAGACTTGTAGGCTGTTTCGCTGTCACAAAGATTGAATGTATTAGATGATAAATTATTCGATGTCTCACGATACTCTGTATCGCTTGTGTGATACTACCGACGGAAAACGATACACTGTATCGCTTGTCCGATACTCTGCTGTCTCGATACGAGCGGGGTCTCCCATCCACACATACTTGTATGAGGCGGTTTTGGTGCTACCAAAAAGTGTATATATGGTTTGCCATGTTTGACGATACTCTGTATCGCTTGTTCCACATTTTCGACTTAAAAACGACACACTGTATCCAAATGGGGGGGGGCTCCCATCCACACGCACTTGTACAGGTGTCTATACTGCCTAGAAGTCCATTATTTTATCAATACTCAGTATCTCTAGTTCGATACTACCGACGGAAACACGATATACTGTATTGCTTGTCAGATACTACCGACGGGAAAAACATATACTGTATTGCTAGTTTAATAAACTGCTGTATCGAATGTTCGATACTCTGCTGTCTCGATAGGAGGGGGGTCTCCCATCCACATATACTTGTATTAGGCTGTTTTGGTGCTACCAAAAAGTGTTTAGATGGTTTGATATGTTTGACGATACTCTGTATCGCTTGTTCAAAACGATACACTGTATCGACATGGAGGGGGGGGGCTCCTATTCACACATACTTGTACAGGTGTTTTTAGGGCCTAGAAGTCCATTCAACCGTGGATACTCTGTATCTCTTGTCCGACAATACCGACGGAAAAACGATACACTGTATCGCTTATTCGGTACTACCGACGGAAAAACGATACACTGTATTTCTTGTTTGATACACTGTATCGCTTGTCCGATACTCTGCTGTCTCGATAGGAGGGGGGTCTCCCATCCACACATACTTGTATTGGGCTGTTTTGGTGCTACCAAAAAGTGTATATATGGTTTGCCATGTTTGACGATACTCAGCATATCTAGTTCCATACTTTCGACTTAAACACGATACACTGTATCGAAATGGGGGGGGG
>MEHQ01000268.1:361427-381889 GCA_008828725.1 Saccharina japonica | reverse complement strand
AGACCCCTTTTAAGGGATACAAGACCCCTTTCAAGAAATATAAGACCCCTTTTGAGGGATTTAAAACCCCTTGTAAGGGATATAAAACCCCTTTTAAGTTATATAAGACCCATTTTGAGGGGTATAAAACCCATTTCAAGGGAAATAAGACTCTTTTAAGGGATATAAAGCATATAAGACCCCTTTTAAGAGATGTAAGACCCCTATCAAGGGATATAAGACCCCTATCAAGGGATATAAGACCCCTTTTGAGGAACGTAAGACCCCTTTCACGAAATATAAGACCCCTTTTAAGGAATATAAGACCCCTTTTTAAGGAATAAAAAACGCCTTGTAAGGGATATAAGACCCCTTTGAAGGGATATAAGACACCTTTCAAGGAATATACTACCCTTTTTAAGGAATATAAGACTCCTTTAAAGGGATATAAGACCCCTTTGAAGGGATATAAGACCCCTTTTAAGGGATATAACATCCCTTTGGAGGAATGTAAGACCCCGTTTTAAGGGATATAAGACCCCTTTTAAGGGATCAAAGACCCCTTTTAAGGTATATAAGACCCCTTTTAAGGGATCCTCTTTAAGGGATACAAGGGATAGCCACCAAAACGAAGACAAATTTAGTGCTGCCAAACCCGTCTATATACGAGCGAAAGCGTGAACGCCGTCCGGCAGCACATACAGTCAGGAAAAACATTGCGCTCGAGGCCGTACGACTCCTTGAATTGCAACCTTTGTAACTCGGACATCGCATATTTGATCCCGATTACTATCCGTTCAACCGTAAAATAAAACAATATACCGTCAACCCAACATATTTTGGTTCTCGCGCAGCAGCAGCAACAGCACCTGCATCGCCGACACTCCGAACTCGAGGCCATCTGGTCCCGTCTCTTTTTCCGTCTCCTTGTCCGTCATCGGCTTGTCCAACAGCGTCCCCTGAGCAAAGACAGATGAGACAGATAGGCCCCACAGGCGAAAAAGGTGGCGAGTGCGTGGGTGGGGGTGGGGGGTGGGGGTGGGGGGAAGGGGGGAGGTACTTCAGTTTCATGCATGGCCGTAGTCGTATGACCATAGACCCTCGCATCCCTACAGTGCCGGGACGGGGCATGTCAGGTTTTCACCGACCAGGCAGCAGACTTTGCTAGCACCAAGCGCGAAGCGCCGTGAGGTGTTTCGGCGAGTCGTATGAAGGGTGAGCTGCGTCCTACTAAGAACCGCTTGTAAGGCGGACTTTCTTGCATATGGATGACAGCTTCCAATGAGTTGGGGGGGAGGGTTGTACTTCATTTTCATGCATGGCCGTAGTCGTATGACCATAGACCCTCGCATCCCTACAATGCCGGGACGGAGGAGGCCGGGTTTTCACCGACCAGGCGGCAGACATTGCTAGCACCAAGCGCGGAGCGCCGTGAGGTGTTGTTCGGCGAGTCGCATGAAGGGTGAGTTGCGTCCTACTAAGAACCGCTTGTGAGGCGGACTTTCTTGCATATGGATGACAGCTTCAATGAGTTGGGGGGGAGGGGGGGGGGTGCGTACTCATTTGTTGTTTGCCTTTATATAGCCATTGGATCGTTGACCGCGCATCTCTTTCGAGAAGGAGTGTGGGACCCGCATGATCTGCATGATCTACCTGTGCGCATATAGCACATGTTTCCTGGGTTGGATCTGGATCTGTACTTTACAGATCCTGCGTAACCCTCTCACAACGGTAGATGAGGAGCTAGATGATCTATTACATAGCTATTAGGACCATAGTAACCAGGACCCATCTGGTACACAAAAACCTATATATTCCAGTATTTTTACTAAGCGTATTTGGTCCTGTTTACTACGTTCCCCCGTAATAGATCATGATCTATCTGTAGATGATCTGTATGATCTGTAGATGATCTGTCCAAGGTGTGGTTTTTGTTTTTTGGGTGCCAAAAGCGCAAACACTTCTGCCGCAGCCCGTATATACCACGAATCATAGTAGTCGGTTAGTTACAGCCACCATTAGGGGGTGTTTGCGATAATCCAATGGTTTTGCACGCGCGAACGGCAGGCAGTGGTACTTACAGTCAGTCGTATAGTCAACACAGTAAGTCAGTTACAGCCAGTACACTCAGATATCATACGCATCTTAGGGTCGTTCTTATCGGAGCCATAAAATTCCAAAATTTCCAAACTTTCCATAAACAAAATCGCGCAATATTTTTGAGTTTCATTTTTTTCCATTTTTTTTTCCCATTTATTGGGACGTGAAGCCTTCCAAATATCTTGCCCTCTGAAGAATTTCCAATATTTCCATTTTTTTTTTAAATATTTCTCGTAATATTTCCAAGATTTCCTTTTATTTTTGGAAAAAAATATTGGAAACTATGGGGAAAAGTTGCTCGATAAGAACGACCCTTATGCGTCATATCACTGCAAGCAGGTCATGAAACATGAACAAATAATCAGGGCCGTTCACGAGTCCGTTCAAACCTCGCGGGTCAGGTCAGGTCAGGTCGAGTCGGGTCGGCTAAGGGTGACCCGATCCGACCCGACCCGATCCAATTCGTAAAAGTTTGAAAGTCCCTTAACCCGACCCGACCCGACCCGCGAGATTTCGAAAACTTACTGACTCGACCCGCGGGTCACGTCATGACTCGTCAAGAGCTCTGGAAATTATACAGCAGTCAGTCAATCAATCACTTATTATGCGGTCAGAAATTATGTCAAGTCAGTCAGCTTGTCGGTCGGTTGGACAGCTTCCGTCAGTCCGTCAGCCCGTCGGTCGTTTGTTCCGTCGGCCGGTAAGCAGGTACAGGAGTACGTAGTCCAGCGGTCGGTAAGTCGGGCGGCCATTCCGTCGGTCAAAGATGTCGGTTAGCGACATCCTTGACTCTTGACCTTTGAGCGACAGGCCTTCCTTCGGTCTGGCGGGCGGTCGGTAGGTACCCGTACCGTATCACCCGGGGTGATAAGATAACACACCCCCTCGGACGTTTACATATACCAGTGTAGGGATACCTCATCACCCGGGGTGATAAGATAACACACCCCCTCGGACGTTTACATATACCAGTATAGGGCTACCGTATCACCCGGGTGATAAGATAACACACCCCCTCGGACGTTTACATATACCAGTATAGGGTTGCCGTATCACATGGGTGATAATAGAACACACCCCCTCAGACGTTTACATATACCAGTACAGGGTTACCGTATCACCCGGGGTGATAAGATAACACACCCCCTCCGACGTTTACATATACCAGCATATAGAGGGTCACCTTATCACCCGGGTGATAAGATAGCACACCCCCTCCGACGATTTTTTAGACTGATTTTCTCGACAATGAGGAAGGTGCAGACGCCTACTAATAGTAATAGCGATGATGAGTCTATGGAAACATTAACATTTCGTCGAGACCTTTCCAACGCCACAATTCTCGTTGTGTGTGCCCCCCCCCCCCCGTGGGTTTGCTAGAGAAACTCGGCTCGGAAATACCTTCCAGGGGCTGTGTTATCTATATGTGCGTGGGTAATACATATAAACCTGTTCGTATATCTCAAAAGACTACCAGGTACATACGAAACCCACCCACGACGATGTGGCGTGAGAGATAACGGGGTATTGCTTGATGTCTAATACTCTGTACGTGGCCAAGCAAGTCTGGAAGGGATACTCTGTGACCCCACATATATTACGGGGGACCATAGTAAATAGGACCAAATATTGTTAGTAAAAATAGGTAAATATATACTGGTAGACTTTAGTGTAAACCGTAGGTTCTATTTGATATGGTCCTCCGTAATAGCAACACCACAACAACGGGCAACTCGTTTATAGGTAGACCAGACTGCCAACCGGCGTCGGTTAGTCCGTCGGCCAATCAGCGAGAAACCGGGTATTACGGAGGGCCGTAGTAAATAGGGACCTATGGTATACACAAAAACTGACATATTTATCTACTTTTACTAGAAATCACGACCTATTAATACCTGGTCTAGCGAACGACCGCTGTCCAGTTGCAAGCAACAGCCCTGTCTGTTCGCGTGTTCTACCAGTCTACCAGCACCGTTCCGTGCGGTATCCACTTGGCATTCCCACAAGCGCGACCAATGTCCGCTGTTCCTGCGAGTGAGCTACGTACTACGTGCTCAGCCAAATAATATGAACTATAACGCCGAATTCTCTCTATAACAACAAACTGCAGATTATCCTTATGTCGGTTCCCGATCCCGAATAATCTTTTCCTTTACTAGCAATTGGTCCTATTTACTATGGTCCCCCGTAATTGGTAATTTCAGTACCGTAAGTCCGTTAGTATCACTCTAGACGAAAATATAAGGACTGTGTCCTCGACATATTAAGGTGTAAAATTTCCTTACATTTCCGTCCAGAGTGGTGTTTCAGTCCGTCCGTCGGTCGGCCAGCCCGTCGGTCAGTTAGCGCTGATATCACAGGGGTTCGACTACGAAATAGCTGTATGATACCAGTATTATTTACGGGGGACCATAGTAAACACTAGTGAACAGGACCTACGGTACACGCAAAAACCTACTGGTGCGTATTTCCCTATTTTTTTTAACAATATTTGATCTTATTACTACCAGGTACCTGGTATAGTATATGGCCCCCCGTAACAGTTAAGTAGGTTCAACCGCACTCAAAACACTCACACCTATCGTCCACTCTGTCTACTATCTACAGAAGAAGTTGCGAATAGAAGTAGAGACCACTGCTGCTGTCCACTGTCTACTGTCTACTGCAGTATTCTACTGCACTACGACATGATTCTACTGCTCCTACTCGTACGGCAGTATTCTACTTCTCCTCTAGTCTACTGCTCCTACGAGTACGGGAGTACAGCAGTAGTCTTCTACTGCTCCTACTCGCACGGCAGCAGTAGTCTGCGGCTCCTACGTCAGTAGTATACTGATTATACGGCGACATTCTACTGCTCCTATACACGGCCGTAGTCTACTGCTCCCACAACAGTAGTCCACCCCTCTTACTCGTACACGGTGATAATCTACATACCACTCCTACGACGTACCACAGCAGCAGTAGTAGCCTATTGCCCGTACGGCAGTAGTCTACTGCTGTATATACTGAAGTACGTCGTATATAGCGATAGTACGTTATTACTGATGTCGGGCTCATATTTACTGCTGTGCGTTACATATTACGAATATACAGCAGTAGGTAGGTCTGTTTGATATTTTGGTCGGACAAATACAGAGCAATATACAGCAGCAGCCAGCACCACTACGTACGCACGGATAACGCACGACGTGCATGGCATCAAGAGGGTCGGGTGGAAGGTGGAAGCTTACTCGCCAGCACGAGAGCATCTATGTACACTCGCGTCTACAGCATTGAGAGAGGGGCGGTGGCGGCGTACGAAATAGTGCAGCAGCAGTAGTATATGAAACGCAGTACAGCAGTACATACACGGCAATCGTAGTCGTACCGGTATTTTAGCGTTGGGAAAGAACTGCCCGCGCTATTCGCGGTATGCAAACCTGCAGAGGCTACGAACGTACTTTAGGTACGTACTGCTTCTGTACGTGCAGCACTGCTGTTGCTGCTGCTGCTGGTTGCTGCCGCCGCAGTTGCTGCTGCTGCTGCTGTGTTGCTGCTACTTTTATTAATAATACCGCTGCAAGACTGCTGCTGCTGTGCAATGTCAATCCCTTGCTGGACAAGAAGAGCAAATTTCCGACTGTCTGCCATCACTCAAGGCGATGTTTTCAAAACGCGTGTTTTTACAATGTAGTCGTTGTTACGGTTGCTGCTGCCGTGTACCGACTGCTGTTATTGTTGCTGGCTGCTTGGTGCTGCTCGCAGGGTGCCGCCGAACTACCGGTACTGCTGCTGCTGCCGTGTATGACAGAGGTGGCCATGCGAAGCGTGTACGTAAAACAAGAATATAGGAAAGAGCACAGCAGTAAACGACGAGTGCGTTTGATCATCATAGCGGAAGGAAAAAAAGAGTGTACCTGCTGGTACTTGATTTGGGGCAACCGATATTGCCAAGGGGCGGCCTCATGTCCTCAAGGGGGCGGGGTCCACGAGGTGGCCGGAGGGAAACGGCTTGCATAGTGGGATAGGTTGACACAGACATGACTGGCCAACAAAACTACGATGCTTCGTCTACTCTGTAGTCGTGGCGCTTCGACGTGGTGGGAACATGGGAACATGGGTGCATTTGCTTTTGGGTATGCGTCGCTTTTTTACGTTTATTTCGTGTTGCGCTCGGGAAACGGAAAGAAAAAAAAGGCCCACACCCACGAAGTTTTCAGACGAAAACGGATACACCGGAAATAGTGGTCACTTACAAAGCACTAGGCAAATGCTCTACCCATTGCAAACCATGCCGGAATACCCTGGGAGCCAGACTCACCATGATGAGCTTACTTCGCTCCTGGGGAGATGTTCCGCTTTATCTAGTAGCCCCGAAGGATCCTCTCGCGAGCGCCGCTATGTTTTTTGTCACGATTCACGACCGAATCGCCACAAAGCGTCAGATAAGAATGTCCCTCGTAGGGGCTTTGGCAGCAGTTCAAATTTTGGACGAGGAAGCACGGCCTCTCTCCTTCTCCAGCTTCGTCGCCAAGAGCTTTCTTCCGTTCGCTTTAGTTTCCTCTCGCAGACACCGACAGCTGCTTGCGTTCCGCGCCCCCTTGCTGTGAAATCTCCCCACCCTCTTGCAGCAGAGCCAGACCAAAACTTGTGTACCTCTGGTGCGTATTCCGATAAAAGAACCAACACATAAAACGGGTACGATTCAATGTGGAAACCCCACTGTGCATGTTTTCGATGTTCGATTTTCTCTTTTGTATCACACATCGTCTTCCGCTACACCACCGCTCTCGCTCTCTCTGCTCTCTCTGTTGTTCTGGCCCGGTCCTCTGCTCACACTGCCCACAACGCTGTCGCGAGCACCCTCTACGGCTACCGCTTGCCTCAGGAGAAAAGTGTAATCGAACACTGGTTCGTGGAGGAGAAGCTATACCGTCCGTACGGTGCGGCAGCAGTGCAGTGCGTCGATATATACAGTTTGTGGGGGCAGTAGTACTGCTAGAATAATCATGAGTCTCAACGCTACAACAGACTTGGGCAAAGAGGGAGAGCGGGCGAGACTGAACCCCGTCACGGTACCTGCCTACAGCAGCAACGGCCGGAACGAGGCTCCCGCGTCGAACACGTCGAACCGGTCCACCGACGTCGAGCAAGCTGCAAGGTGAGCGAGTGAATACAGTCTCGACGTGCTTTTTTTGTTTTTGGTTTGTAATTTTTTTGAGCTGGCTCTTCCACGGCCTTTGTTCTTCAGTTTTTGCTCACAAAAGCCGCGAGACTCGTACTGGTACTACCTCGTACGATAAATATCCAAGAGCAGCCAGCATCGCTCACCACCACCACCACCACCGCCGCCGCCGCCGCCACCGTCGCCACCGATTGGACACACCCACCCGGTCCTCTCGCATACGTTGTCACCAACGGACCGAGCGACTTGATGTAGTCTCTTCGGCGTCTGTACCACGGCGTTATCGGGATTTATACCCCCCCGCCCTCCCCCCCCGACCCCCGGCAAGCGCGATGGGTGACTTATACTTAGCGCTATTAATAGTAAAACAAATGCATCTTGTGATCTCCATCTCCATCTCTCCCAGACGACTCTCGAGAGATTCTCTTTGGTGTAGGAAGTATCGCAGCGAGGATATATGTGTGCGCACGGTACGGTAGTAGAACAAGGACATTTTATAGACCAAACGAGCAGATAGATGTTCAATTGCAGATGTTAACCCAACACGCGGTATATATACCCTGTGCGTGCTGCTGCATGTCGACGGATTAGTGCACGCGCACACACACGTGCCTGGGAGAGCGAAGCTTTCAAAGTTTTTTGTCATGTACCAATTTGTCCGGAAATGTAAGGACCGTTAATATTTTCATGTTAATGACTCAACGTTGCTTACATTTTCGGACATTGTGTTTGTGTACCCTTTCCCACTCACAAGAGTCCACTCGCCATTTCTGCTCGAATGATATCCGAGATCCAGCACATTCAGCAGGACCCAGGCCCTGATTATTTTTTCTCAAGCGGTGCAACTTCACAACTGTTTTTCGAAAACGAACTCATTAGGGCCCATCTTAACGAACATCGCTTTTTATTGAAATGGGAAAACAATTTTTGTTTTTCGTTTGTTTTTTTTTCGTTTGTTTTGAATACGATTTCCCTGAAAAAACGTGTTTGGGTCTTATCGAGGAATGGTGTATTGCGTCAAAAAATGATAATAACGCACAAGGGTCAACGAACACCCGTGAGTAACCAACGAGGCGACCTACGGCCTGTGTCCTCCCCGGGGCGCCGCTGCCAGCGGAAAATTATGTCTGCCAGCACCGGCTAGGAGGCTATCACTCTAGGGATGTCTTGGGTGGGCTGGCGCAGCCCCGAAGCCCAACGCGGGCAGCAGCGACGGGGATACAGCGATCGAACTTCTACGCCAAGTCGCGACCTGGTCGGTGCTCGTGTGGTTTGGGAGGCAAAGAAGGGTGAAAAATTGGATTTGCGACGGCCTATGTTACTTTTTAGGCACCGCAAGCGGTCTACCCTATGCTAGGGCCCGTCGGACCTCGCGCTGCGGCTGATCCGGTGGCCGTGCCTCTCGGGAATGGTGGATCTCGCCTCTGAATCAGTCGACGACATGGCTCAAGTTTACGTGGCTTCCTTCGGTTTCATGGAACACGCCACGCCGAGTTGGATGAACTCCCAATTCAACAGAAAAAAAAAGAGCAAAAGAAGTCCCAAAAGACTTCTTGTGGAGTTCCGTTTTATTGAACTACTCAGTTTTGAAATCGAAATATCTTGCTGGTTATTCACGTTTCGACCAATCAGGTCAAATCAAAACAAACGAACGAAAAAAAAAAAAACTTAAAACAAACGAAAACAAATGTTCGTTAATACGGGCAACGTCGCTGTGTCACCATCCAACCCATCGATCGTGCTGCTGCTGCTTGCTTGCTGCGTGGATAACATCTTGAATTTAGAGACCATGCCATTTTTCGATTTGAAAATCTGATGACCCAAGTCGTCGGATTTTGGCCCAAAATCCGACGACTTGGGTCATCGGATTCTCAAATCGAAAAATTTCCGGTCAGATTTTGCATAATCGGGCTGCATAGGACGGTGCTTTCGTTTTTGAGATCGAAAAATACAAATCTGAAGCTCGAAATCGAACCGCATAGGAAACAGCCTTACTCGTAGAACTGCTGCTTTGTATCAATACGCACGCACGGCCATCCTCTTTGTGCTCTTGCCAGAAACGCCTGTAACGCCAATAACGCCTGTTTTATACGTACTTGTGCTCGAACCTCATGTGAGCAAAAGGCAAAATAAAAGCCTCTTCCAACTTGCAACACTAACCTTAACTGGTCCCACGAATTTGAGGGGACAAAATACTTAAAATTAGTGTGAGACATGTTTTTCAGTTTTGAATGGGTTAAGGATATACATTAATTTACATTCCTTTGCACTATTAATAGTACTGAGAGAAGTGTCCTACACTATTTTCAAGAAATATGTCACCAAAAGAAATGGTTGCAGTCTTCCCCGCTGCCCCGGGGCTATTTCCTATTTTCGCTATGTACGTAATGCTATTTATATGTATGGGTATTCACCGATAGGGTTAGGGTTTATATACTGTAGCACACACCACCAAGCATGATTTCTCAAGCGATTTTTCTAATGTTCTCGCGTCTATTTCACGCTATAATAAGTATATCCTATAGGTATGATACGAGCAGCGTCCCCCCCCCAAAAGTTCCCCTCGCTTGCTCGTTTCTAACTCCGTCGACCCGTGCATACTCCCCATGGGGCGCAACTTTTTGTAAACACGAGCGAGCCTGTAAGGAGAAAATCGGCGCGCCCTATGTGCAGGAGGGCCCGGCACATAACTATGTGCAGGACGTGTGTGGTCAATTTCAACTTTACACGTCGGCCGAGACCAACCCGACCTCTGACCTAACGCTAACCCTAACCCTAACCCCTGCCCTTTGAAGGGCTCGAGGTCGCCTCCGCCGTTTGTTTTTGAGGCGTTTTTCCAAAATAAACTCCGGGCGGCCGAAAGGCCAGCCTCGACCAATAAGACCCGCGTCCTGCACGAAATTATGTGCCGGGCCCTCCTGCACATAGGGCGAGTCGAGAAAATCACAAGTCGGACACGGCTGTTATACTAGTGTTAGTGTTGTTCCCGTTTTTGCTGTGACCATTTTGGTGGAAACCCCGATTATGGCGGATAATGGATTATGTCGCGTGGGAGCCAAGGTGCCTTTTGGTCGGCCCTGCCAGCGGCTAATTATATTTCTGCAACACTATGTGCGTTCTGGTGAAAACCCCGATTCTTGTGGATAATGTCGCATGGGTGCCAAGGTGCCTTGGTCGGCCTAGCTGGCGGCTAATTATCTAATTATATTTCTGCAACACCATGATGTGGGAACAGGATGCCAAGCGGAATCAGGTCCGGGGTGGGAGCATGGGTCGGTAACAAGCTTCGACCTGTGAAATTCTCTCTTGTGACGGACTCGTCGTGTCTGTATATATACTTCCTGTCCTCCCCCATGTGATGTGTACCCTCTCTTGTATATACGTACGTATACGTTCATCGCTGACGGCTGCAAGTAAGTCGCGTTTGGAAAGGATGAACTAGAGTGGTTGGACTTGGGCTTGATGGTGTACTTAAGTTTAAGTTTTGGTGCGGTATGGCAAATGTATACCACTCTGTCCTGAAATATAAGCACCTTTTATTCAGTAATATTCAATATAAACGGTGATTATATTTCGGGACAGCGGAAAGCGCGAGAGCGCGAGTTAGCAAAACCCGATGAAATTTTCCGACGATCGTTGGGAATGCTGAACCCTCTGCTGCGCGATAAAAATCAAGGCAAGGACCGTAGTGGGGGAGGAGGGAGAGGAGCCTACTTTGTGACCCCGGATCTGAGTTACGACTATTGATAGGGAGGGACAGAGACAGATATGCGAAGATAATAAATGGGATGGAAAAAGAAAAAGAAAAAGAGTGGTATGTGATAAAAGGCAAGCCCTGTTTATACCACGGGCAAATGGGGGTTGGGTTGGGTTGGGTAGGGTTGGGTAACTGGTACAACAGCAGCAGCAAATATTTATGTTAAAATATTATTTTACTTGCGAAGTACTTGCGAAGTACTTGCGAAGTAAAAGAGGTAAGGAAGGCAGAGGGGGTTTTGATCACACGGAGGATAATACCCACCTCCCATCCCCGGGTTTCCGTGTGACTTTAAACCTCTAGAAAAAAAAAATCGGTACAGTAAATTTCGTCCGTTGTTTTGGCACGCTGCGTTGGGACCTTCGGCTGGTTCGTGCCGTATAGCAGGGCAGGGAGGGATGTCGGCTTAAGTGTTTCATCCACAGCAGCTTGTGTTTGTCTTCAGATTTCCCGCCCGCCATTTCTTAAGGGAGGCAAGACAAGGCCTACGTACGCCTCGACTTTGAGGGGCTGCAGTGATCGAAACTGGTCGAAATTCGCAACACCAAGACACAACGAAAAATGAAGACGAAAACAAGCCCCAACTGAACGTTCGCGCTTCCACTTGCGGACAGCTACAGCTCCTCGCAAGCACAACCACAGCCCGCAAATTTGAGGCACTCTCCTGATCGGGTCTGTGAGGGCGTCGGGTGCTCCAGGCAGCAGCTCTCGCGTTGCGATCCAGCAGCACAAAAATCTAGCAAGATAACTATTACGGGGAACCATACATAATAAATAGGACCTACGATGGACACAAAAACATGTATGTTTCCCTATTTTTACTATTAATAACAAAATTTGGTCCTATTTACTATATATATATTTTTCTGTTTATTTATTTGTTCCATCTCATTTATTATCTTCGCAATTCTGTCTTTTTCCCTCCCTAGCGGTAACTCAGATCCGGGGTCACAAAGTAGGCTCCTCTCTCTCCTCCCCCACTACACGGTTCTTGCCTTGGTTTTTATCGCGCAGAGGGTTCAGCCTTCCCAAAGCTCGTCGATCTTCATCGAGTTTTGCTAACTCACGTTCTCGCGCTTTCCGCTAATCAAGATATTTTTTTGCGAGAAAAAAGTCCCTACGAGCATGCACTCGGGGGGGCTCGAACTCACGATCTTGGCTCTAACGGGCTTCGTGGTTACCTACTAGCCCACCGGGGCGACCGGTCTATGGTCGCCCGTAATAAATGAAGTATTCTTCCTTTCACACGCGGGCGCCTGTATACTGCTGTATACTGCTGTCTGTAGTACGTATCCATACCATGGCTACATCACCGATGGAAAAACTTTTTTCACCAAATGTTTGCTGGTTTTCGTGCGAATATTTTGAGCTACAGTACCTTGGTAGTATGTACGTAAGCTGACGTACTCACTCGAAAAAAGTGCGGACAGGAAAACGACATTCCCGTGAGAGATATATAGAGAATATATAGAGAATACCTGGTGTTAATAGTAAGTTATACCTGGTGTTAATAGTAAGTTGTTGCCCCAAAGGGCAAAAAAGGTCAAGAACAAACTCTGGATCCTTGTGTATCGTGTCATTGTGTCCCTCTTTTGTCAAAATGAATGATGCCACACTACTTAATAGTTCAAGTCATCAGCATAATTCTCGGTAGCAACGGCAAACAAGAGGGTATTTACCAGCTGGTATTTACAGCACGTTTTTTTTTCTGTTTTTCTGGAATTTAGAAAATCGGGTCTTGTTTGCAAACCCCGTATGTACACTACCGTAATTTTCCAAGTGGTTAGTTCATGTTGGCGAAACGCCTGCGCGCGCCTCTATATAACAGATTCCTGAGAGATCCAGCAGCATCTTTTGTGCCTGATTTTCCTCTCATATAGTAGTGTGTGGGTCGAAACAATGGCATCACCTCTCGGCGGAGAACGGTGGTGCCATCCCACCGCGAATAGGAAAGTTTCGAGTGTCGCCCGCCCGCCCGCCCGGTGCGACTGCAGTGACACTCAAAATTGGCCGATTTATGATGCGACGGCGAGGAAGAAAAAGGCTACCAAGGTAACTCTGAAGCTTTCGCTCGGCGCATGAGCTGGGCGGGTGGGTAGTGTCTCGAGCGATTCCTCTCCTTCTTTCTGTATTTCGTCGCGAAGCTTGAGTTAATTTGGAATGATCTTTCGAGGCAAGAGTCGGGGAGCAGGAGGCCGGAACGCCCAAGCTCACAGGGACTTCACGCGCGAAACTCGTACAACACGTAGAATCGAATACGTCGCGATTTTATTTGTACTTCCCCCCACCCGCTCCCGAGCTCACCAATAATGTCTCGGGAGCAAAGAGGCTGGAACGCCCAAGCTCACAGGCACTTGAACGAAACTTCTCGAGTAAAGCACGTAGTACCGCCGAATACGTCGCAATTTTATTTGCACGTGCCTTGTATCGCGGTATCTAGACGGCTCCAGACACACATTCACGACCCACATTTTTGGCCTTTGAACCAGGGGCTGCGCTGCTCTGGGCGTCGTTTCTCCGCCCTGTTTAGGATATTCCAGCAGTTTTTTTTTTTATTTTGTGGATGTTCTTCCTCTCATATAGTGTGGGTCGAAACAATGGCATCACTACCTCCGGCGGCCGGTGGTGTCCACCCTCCCTTATTGTTTACGGTATTTCCGTATGATGGGACGTCTTGATGTCTCAGGTCTGGAATATGGAAACGAGCGTGACATTATTGTTTCTCCCCTATACTTTCCTTGTCGCTCGTAAGTAAGTGTGCATTTCACGTTGTTCTACGTAGATCGGTCTGTTTAAGTCAAAGCTGGCTTTTTGACCTTTCCTGCCTGCCCTATATCACGGAGGGCCATAGTGGTCGCCCCGATGGTCTATTAATAGTGGTAGCCTCGAACCCTTCTAAACGTTGATGTCCGGAGTTCGAATCTCACGTGGGTCGGACTTTTGAGATTATTTGCATAAACAAAAAAGAAAAAAAACGGAATCAAATGCTGAGAGCGCCTAGTAGCGTGGGTAGGCACAATTCGATGCGAGTCGAAGAGGGAAGAAAAGGCTGAAGTCTTCCCGCGATAAAAATGCCAAGGCAAGAACCGTAGTGGGGAAGGAGGGAGAGAAGCCTACTTTGTGACCCCGGATCTGAGTTACGACTAGGGAGGAGGGAGAAAGAAAGGGCGAAGATAATAAATGGGATGGAAAAAAAAAAAAAAAAAAAAGTAAACAGGACCAAATACTGTTCGCAAAAATACGTAAACGTATAGGTTTTTGTGTGTGTGCCACAGGTCCTACTTATTACGTATGGTTCCCTGTAACAGTATAAGTATGCTGCTGTATACTGGGGGGTCCGTAAGGGTCAATCAACCCCCAGGAAGGTCTGGGTATCTCTATCATACTTCAAACGTAACGTTGCATCGGGATACGCTGCTCGTCCCTTCCCCTTGCATGCATAAACTTTTTTCTCGTTGTGCCCCGGGCTCTCGTCCACCATGCTCTCTGGGAGCAGTGTGGCCAACAAATTGAATGCCCGCCTTTTCGGTGCGACAGGGTGCTGCAAAAACGTTTACTCCAAACGTAACGTTGCATCGGGATACGCTGCTCGTCCCTTCCCCTTGCATGCATAAACGTTTTTCTCGTTGTGCCCCGGGCTCTCGTCCACCATGCTCTCTGAGGGCATTTTGGTCAACAAATTGAACGCACGCATTTTTGGTGCGACGGGGTGCTGCAAAAACGTTTCGTGTTTGCTCGTGGGGTATATTTTACGGAGGACCATACCGTAAATAGGACCAAATGTAGTTAGTAAAAATAGGTGAATATATAGGTTTTAGTGTTTAGGGTAGGTCCTATTTACTATGGTTCCCCGTAGTAGTTATATATCATCGTATACCATGAGTATAGCTGTGTGATGGTGTACATTTAAAGAATTAAAAAACAACAGCTGTGAGCTCGAGGATGTGTATTGCCTCGTGCCGGCGAGCCGCCTGGCTCCCGCCCCTCGGAGGTGACAGGAGTACCAACATGCCGCTTCTGCCACCTGCACTGGGCGGCGTTTCGATGTGCACATCGCTGTATTAGTGTGATGTTGCCCATTACGCGTAGAGTGTCATATAATCGAAAGAATAAACAGCAAATGATTCCAAGCGAGCTACGTGCAGCACTGCGGATGATACACACCAACGTTTCATGTCGCGCGAACGAGACGAATCCCGACCATGCAAGGAACAGAACAGCACAGCAGTAGCCCACTCACTAAGTTGTGATTGATAGGAGATAAGAATCAAATACATTCGGCGGCCGCTCATGAAGTAGAACACTCATTTTGTGGGACGGTATTATAGTGCCGCAGAGAAAGTCGTAGATCTCTTTTGTGGTATACCATGGTATATATATATGATATGACAGATATATTTGTTCGGGTTTTGGGATGTGGAGAGAAAGGGCTCTTTTCGCGTAAATTTTCCCGCGCAGGCGCACTTCCTTAGATGTGCCCGCACTGAAAACAGAGCCTTCCCAAGCACAACGACCAGGTGGCACACCAATCAGGCATGCCTCTCGTTAGGGTTAGGGTTAGAGGTCCGGGTCGGGGTGGTGGCCGCCGTTAGCCGAAGC
This sequence comes from Saccharina japonica, assembly GCA_008828725.1. Classification (NCBI taxonomy): domain Eukaryota; class Phaeophyceae; order Laminariales; family Laminariaceae; genus Saccharina; species Saccharina japonica. The sequence continues at coordinate 366,287 of MEHQ01000268.1, read as the reverse complement.
CAAAATAAGCTCACCGTCGGGAACGAATGCCTTACAGCTTCGTGACAAAACCCTACCTCATTAGAAACAGCATCATTTGATGCGGGTACGTCTGAGAATTTCGCCTGCGCGGGCAGATTTAGGGCTACTGGGAGAGATAACTCCGAGGTGGGTTGTGTGTCGGCATAACGCTCTCGGATGTCACCAACGAAGTTGTCTTAAGAGTGACCCTGCCGAGGGGTCTGGGTGGCCTTGAAGGGTTATAGTGATAATGAGGCGATGCAACCCTCCCCCCCTCCCTCCCTCCCTCTCGCCCTCCCTCACCCGCACTTACGACGGAGCAGCTACCCCATGGGAGGCGATGACAACGACGACGAGGAATACGAAACGGCAACATTAAACGACGTAAAAAAAGCGGCGGTTTTCGGTGCGTTGGATGGCGTTCTCACCAGCTTTGCGGTCGTGGCAGGCGCGGCAGGTGAACACCTAAAATACTACCAGTATGCCAGAGATACCTTCGTATCAGGTAGTACACCTGGTATCACTCTGAGTGGAAATATAAGGCCGGGTTAGCTTTTAATATTTATGTATAAATGTTCCTTATAAATCCGCCCACAGTTGTCTACGTTTACATATCATACGTTTACGTACGATTTTCTAGTTTTTTTGTTGTTTTTTTCCGTCCCATTTATTATTGTTCCCCTTCTCGCTTCTCCTGTTAAATAATCGTAACCCAGATCCGGCGTTGCATAGTGGGCTCTTCTCCCCCCCTCCCCACTACGGTACGGTACAGACGTGCCTTGCATTTGTATCGCGGGAAAGGGTTCACGGGAAAGGGTTCAGCACTTTCTTCCCTCGTCTACGACTCTCGCCGAATTATGCCTACCCACAGACGCACAAATAGGCGCTCTCGACAGTTGGTGTCATTTGAGGGAGACAAAAAAAACTCGAAACCAAGACTAGAACCCCTGACACAAACCCTAGTAGTTGTCGAGGGTAGCCGCTGGCCCACGGGGGCGACCGATGAATGCTAAAATATTTTCTTCTACGAGCGAATTTTGCTTTCAAATTTTGACGGCGCGGCAAAAAATCGAGACCCCTTTTGAGTTGAATTTCAGGTTATAATTTTGAACGCGTCGAAAAAAATCGAGACCCCTTTTGAAGTGCCTGAAGCTTCGGCCGTCCCGCCGTCATGTGCTCCCAAACGTTCAACTACGCACACAATTTGACGACGGTTACAACCATCCTGCTTGCGCGAGGTACTATTAATTTTGATAGCAACACATTCGTACGATATAAAACGTATGCTATCCTTCGTTACGAGCGAATGCGTTTTTTTTGGGCTGGGCACTGGCTGGCTCAGTCAGTAGCGATTATACTGTCGTCAAAATCAACCAGTATACTGGACTGCGGCAGTATACTGTCTCCTCGCTCCTTCCGAAGCGCATTTGGTGGGTTTCCGTACTTTACCATATGGCGTGTTTCTTGGAGGTACGTAGTTGAAAGCCTACTGGCGAATATACTGGTCGGGGTAATCAGTAGATTACTACTGCCAGTACATACTGTACCAGTGCCCAGCCCTAGTATTTACACGGCACCAAAAAATTGAGGTAAAGATACAAGACACCCCCCGGTTTGAGATGCCTGAAGCGACCGACCGACCGACCGACCGCGATCCAGCGCACACAATTTGACGACAGTTTTGCATCTACCCTGCTGCTCGAGTTCCTATGTACTTCGAAGTATATACCAGGTATATTGCGACAGCTATTCTCTATAACAAGTTACACTGCTCCAAAAAAAAGGTACTCTATAACTGTACGAGTACCCTTTTTCGAGCTGGCCGAAGACGGGTTCTACGACACCTGACGGAGATTCATATCATAAATATCATTTATTATATCATATGTACGATTCTCCCAATTGTCCACACCAATGAACAGACACAAGTTGTCCACGCCAATGAACAGGCACAAGTTGACGACAGTTACAAATATCCTGCTGCGGGTGTAACTACTAATATTGCGGAGGACCATAGTAAATAGGACCAAATATTGCTTGTAAAAATAGGTAAATACAAGTATATAGGTTTTAGTGTGTTCCGTAGGTCCTATTTACTAGTGTTTACTATGGCCCTCCGTACTGGCGACAGCTACTGCCGCATTAGATATAGATATATACTTGTATATTATATCATATGTATTGCAGGTCGTGCTCATCCTCGTTTTTTTCATATGCAGTTCGGTTGGGTTCAATTCGGGTTCGGATCGAATCGGATCGGTTCGGTTCGGATTGAACCGGATCGGTTCGGTTCGGATTGAACCGGATCGGTTCGGTTCGATTCGGTTTGATGTGGTTCGGTTCGGTTCGATGTGGTTCGGTTCGGCTCCATGTGATTCGGTTTTAATTTTTCGTATATGGTAGAAAGATAAAATATTCCATGCTTGAGTCAACTCGACCCGTCTCGATCCCGACTCGTGGGCCCGTTTATTTTTTTGGCATTTTTATGATTTTGTCCCCGGTTCTTGTACTACGTATTAATAGGCGCGTTGTGTCCCCGAATCGCAGATTTCGAAGAAAAACAAAAAAAACTAAATTACCCCAGGTATGTATGATATACCTGGTATATTATACAACACAACCAATCCTTGTTTTCTTTTTTGTCCAAGTTTTGTTCTGCAGGGAGTGGCCTTAACTGTTGTCCCCGAATTGCGAATCACGAAAATAGTCAATTTATCGTATACCAGGTATATAGAACGTGCAACACAACTAACCCTTTTCGTCTTCTTTTTGTCGCTGTTTTTTTTTTTTCGTCGTTTTTTTTTCTGCAGGGGGCGGCCTTAGCCCCCAGACCGTTCTGATCGTGGGGATTTCCAGCATCGTCGCGGACGGGCTGAGCATGGGCCTCGGGGAGTACCTGTCTAGCAAGGCGATGAACGATTACATGGAGATAGAGCGGAAACGGCAGGAGTGGGAGCTGGCGCACCACAGAGAGGTCCGTCGGTCGGTCGGTGTTGGGATGGGATGGGGTGGGTGGTGAGTGGTGTTGGGGGTGGGCTGGTAGGTAGATAGAGAAATGGGTGGGGTGGGGTGGGTGGGTAGGGGGGTGTTCGGTGGGGGGGTGGGGTTCTGGTGTCGTGCATGGCCGTAGTCGTATGACCATAGACCCTCGCATCCCTACATTGCCGGGACGGAGCACGTTGGGCTTTCACCAACCAGGCAGAGCATTGTTTGCACCAAGCGCGAAGCACCGTGAGGTGTCGGGGGGGTGAAGGTGTGGGGGGAGCGGGTGGGTGGGTGACTTGTTGGGGTGGCAGGGTGGGTGAGTAAGTGTTGGGGAAGGTGCATGGATGGGTACTGGGGTGGGTGGGTGGGGGTGTTATTTTTTGTTTGTTTAATGTGGCTGTGGTGTTGTTTTGAATTTAAAAACTCCCCCCCCCCCCCCCCCCCCCCCTCCCCCACCCCCCCCCCCCACCCCCCCCCCCCCGCCCCCCCCCCCCCCCCCCCCCCCCCCGCCCCCCCCCACCCCCCCCCCCCCCCTCCCCCCCCCCCCACCCCCCCACCCCCCCCCCCCCCCCCCCCTCCCCCCCCCACCCCCCCCCCCCCCCCCACCCCCCCCCCCCCCCCCCCCCCCGCCCCCCCCCACCCCCCCCCCCCCCCCCCCCCCCCCCCCCCCCCCCCCCCCCCCCCGCCCCACCCACCCCCCCCCCCCCACCCCCCCCCCCCCCCGCCCCCCCCACCCCCCCCCCCCCCCCCCCCCCCCCCCCCCCCACCCCCCCCCCCCCCCCCCCCCCCACCCCCCACCCCCCCCCCCCCCCCCCCCACCCCCCCCCCCCCCCCCCACCCCCCCCCCCCCCCCCCCCCCCCCCCCCCCCCCCCCCCCCCCCCCCCCCCCACCCCCCCCCCCCCCCCCCCCCCCCCCCCACTGCCGCCTCCGATACCGCCGGCTCTCTCCAACCCCCGCCCCCCGTTCCGGCTTTCAGGGAGAAGTGGACACGATGCTGAACATGTACATGAGACGAGGGATGTCCAGAGAAGATGCGCAGGTATAATATCATGATCGTATCACAATCTCATAATCGTACCATAGTCATACCATTATCATATCATAGTTCTATAATATTCACATAATAATCACATCATAGTCGATATACGGCACCATAGTCATTATGCAGTGTCATAATCATCCGAAGTAGTATATTTGTAAAAATTAAAAACAGCAGCTGTGAAATCGATTGTTTCGTCGAAACGCATCTTTGCAAGATGTGAGTGTATGTGGCGTCTGGGCCATCCTACAGTATATTATAGATATCCTAGGATGGCCCAGACGCCATGTGCATACGAGTGCATATAGCAGTACAGGCACCAAAGTCATATTACGGTATCGTAGTTATTGATACGGCCAAACCAAGACAAACCAAGACAAGCCAACCCAACCCAACCAAGCCCAACCAAACCACCCAACCCTTCCCGCCCTCCCTCCCTCCCTCCCTCCCACCCCTCCCTCCCTCCTTCCCCACGCGCACTCTCCATCTGCGTTTATCTGCTGGTACCAATATTTTATTTTCGTCTTCTTTTTTGTGGTGTTGGGGTTTTTTGTTTCGTTTTTTTCTCTTGGCCGTGACAGTCCCGTGGGCATGGTGAAGGTTGCTGTGGTGGAGGGCAGGGGCTTGATATCGTCGGACCTGAACCTGCCGGGAAACGCGTACGTCAGCGTTACGTACGTCCCAGACGGGTGAGTCATTGTTGAATAGAGAGGGGGGGGGTGTACTCATGTCGTGCACGGCCGCAGCCGTATGACCATAGACCCTCGGATCCCTACAATGCCGGGACGGAGCACGTTGGGTTTTCACCAACCAGGCAGGGGGGGGGGGGGGGGGT
>MEHQ01000268.1:345287-361403 GCA_008828725.1 Saccharina japonica | reverse complement strand
CCCCCTCCCATCTCTCCAGGAAATATCCTCACGGCTGGCGAAGTACGACGACTGCTTCGTCGACGCAATGATGTCGGAAGAGGTTGGCTCCTGCGCGCCGCCTCTCGACGAGGGCGGCTCGATCGGGGAGGGGGTGGTCACCTTCGCGTCATTTGCCTTAGCCGGCGCCCTGCCCCTGCTGGTGTACGCGTTCGCTCCGATGATCCTCAAGGCCAGCGATCGAGGTGGTGGTGGTGGCGGGGGGGAGGGTGGTGTCGACGAGATGCCTGCCTCTGCGGGGGGATGGCTGTTCCTGTGGGCGTGTTTGGTGACCTCGATAGCGCTGTTCACCATCGGGATCGTGAAGGTACTGGTATGCTTTTGTTTATTTTGTTTTGTTTTATTTTTGTTTTGTTCTTGTTTGTTTGATTGTTATGTTCTGCTTGTTTATTGGGCACTTGCCAAAAATAGGTATACCTACGCATTTTGAGCCATTTATAGGTACACGGCGTATTGTACCCCGGAAAAGACTTCCTCTGGCCCCGCCTGCTATTGGGCCTGAGCTCCATCGTACCTACAAATGACAAATGGCTCAACACGCCAAGATACGCCCTAGTATCAGCTACTAAACTTCCGCGTCACCTATTTTTTCTTCAACTGTACCTATAAACGGCTCGAACGATCACTTTTTGACAACTGAAATATAGACAGACGGCCACACCAGATGCCGGGACTGTCAACCAGCCGGCCGTACCTGTCAACCAGCTGACTTACCCGTACATTATCTTCACCCACGTTTGCTATGGAATGTTGTGTAACTTCACCACTGCCCGTCGCTTGTTGCATCAGATTTGGGTAAAGGGTGGTAGTGCGTATTCAATTGACTAGGCGCAGCGAAGAAGAATTGGTTGTGGATGAGATTGGTGGCATTCGACGAATTGTTTCAGCTTTTTCATTCTGAATGGATAATGTTCTGCATATTGTCGGAAGGCAAGTAATATGATGATTACTACTAACAACTACCCTCCGTAGTATATATATAGGTATCGGCAAGCTCTACTACTAGGCACGACCTGGTATATTTTTTCTGATATCCTCAATGCGGCGTTCAGTTCGTGATGTATATATGCGTTCGCAAGCGCTTTGCCTCTTATTGCCACCTGCATGAAGGCAACGTTTGTGGCTACAAATAAAGCCTGAGGTGGCTACAAATAAGCCTGAGGTGTACCTTTTTCTGGCTTTCTCCGGAGGTATTTATATTCTGCTGTTTTTGCTCTTTCTGGTGTATTGATTGATTGGTTCGCAACCAATTGCCTCTAATCGTCACCTGCATATAGGCAACCTTCGTAGCCACAAATCTGAAGGTATACTGTAGTACCCAAGTAGTACCAGGTATGTTTTATTTTTGTTATTTTTCCTTTTCCCTACTCGTACGTATTCATTAATTGATTGATTCGCAACCAATTGCCTCTAATCGTCACCTGCATATAGGCAACCTTCGTAGCCACAAATCTGAAGGTATACTGTAACTGTAGTACCAGCAGGTACCAGGTATGTTTTATTTTTGTTTTTGCCCTATTTTGTGAAGTTAGGGCCCATCTTAACGAAGACAGCAAAAATTCAATTTGGAAAATAAAATCCTATTTGAATGTGATTTCGCAAAAAAAAAGTGGTTTGCGTCCTATGGGGAATAGTGAATTGCTCGTTCAAATATTTATGAAATCGAAAAAACGCAGCATGCGTCACAGCGCCCAGGTGAAAAAAATCGACGAGAGGAGACGAGAGGGAAAGCATGCGTCGACGCGTGCGCGCCGCCGCCAGCATACTTTTGCTTTTGACCGCCCAGGCTAGGAAGCTATCGCTCTCAGGGTCTCCTGGGTGGGCGTAGGGATCCCTGGAACGCCACGGGCGAGACAGGGGGGCGATGGTGTTATCGAAGTCTTGAGCGTATCATGCTGTTTTTGGGTCGATCGCTCGGTTTTTTATCGGGTTGGAGCATCGAGCTGGTTGAAAAGTTGGGATTGCGACCGCCATGATTGGTTTTGAGGCGCCACCGCCGGGGTACGCTGTGCTATGGTCTATAGGCGTGGGCGCGGCTGTTGTCCCGGTGGCCTCGGGTTGTGGTTCACGTGTTGTCGCCTCGGTCGTGGTCATCGATGCCACCAAGAAATGACCAGATTGTACCGGGGGCGTTTGCCCACCGTGGACATGCCGGTCCAAGTCGGGCCAACTCCTCAATTTGATTTGAATTCTTTGGAAAAGAAGGTCCTGGGACCTTCTTGTTTTTTCGTCCAATTCAAATTGATTAGACCCCAAGATCCTAATCTTTGATGCTGGTGCGTGTGTTGACCAATGAAAAGCGTATTTGAATTTTATTTTTTCCAAATTGAATTTATTTCATACTCGTTAATAACGGCCCTTAGGGCCCGAATTAACAGTATAAGGGCCCGTATTAACGAGTATAAAATAAATTCAATTTGGAAAAATAAAAAATAAAAAATCGCTTTTCATTGGTCAACACACGCACCAGCACCAATTTTTATGCCCCAAGATCCTAATCTTTGGTGCTGGTGCGTGTGTTGACCAATGAAAAGCGGATTTGAATAAAAAAAAATCCAAATTGATTTTTTTTCTTCTTCGTTAAAACGGGCCCTTAGGGGGAAATACTATTGCGGAGGACCATAGGAAATATAATAGGACCAAATATTGTTAGCAAAAATAGGTAAATATATACTACACTCTGTCCCGAAATATAAGCAACTTTTTCACATTAATATTAAATCAAAACGGTGCTTATATTTCGGGACAGAGTGGTAGGTTTTTCTGTGTACAGTAGGTCCTATTTACTACATTAGCCCACCCCGTAATAGTACAATACTCTGGAGTACCCGCCGGGTACCTTACCTTTTTTGCATGCTTGGGTAAGTACTCGGGTATCCCAGAGTATGTACGTAGCAACCCTACAATACTAATATACATATATTGCCGCTCCTTCACACCTCCTATTCCTAATGCATGCTACGTAAGGTAGAGGTGCACCATTTTTGCCTTCTGAGGGTGGCCACTTAAGGAGCTCTATACTAATAGTACGTCATTAGTAAGTCGCCCAAAAAACTGATTTTAGAAGAAATTAAAAGTGCTACATACGTACCCAGGGGCGTCCAAAAAAAGAGAAAACGACACACCACACCCCCAGAGGTCGGAATAGAAAACCGTTGCAACCGTTGTGATCACATGAGGAAATAAGAAAATGGAAGAAAATATATATCCTTATTTTCATTTTTTTTCACTTGGTTTTAGTAACCCCCCCCCCTAACGAACAAAAACATAAATAAAATAATAGGCAAAGGTAAGGCACACGTAGGCAAGATGGAAGCAGTCCTAACAGACTCGCACCTTGATACTAGAATTAAGAGATGTATACTGATGAATGTGATTGTACCAAAGCTAGAATATGCAGGAGAAGTATGGGAAGGGAACGCGAAGCTCGTAAAACAGCTGGAAACAGTACAGATGACAGCCGCTAAAAAAGTACTAGGTTGCTCAAGTACGACGAGTAATACAGTATTGAGAGCAGAACTAGGAATGTACCACTTAAGACAAATAGAGACGTGCGTAGTTGAAATGGCAATATAGAGTAAAGAACATGCCAAATAAGAGGTTGCCAGCCATAGCTGATAAAGCTGTATGGGAGAAAGTAACCAAAGGGCGAGCTGGAATAAGGTGGGATAGCGTAGTGGAGAAAGTATGGAAGGATATAGGAAACCAAAAAGAGATGCTGGCCATAGAGAAATTTAGCGGATACAAGACAGAGTAAAAAAAGGATAGAAAGCAGGGAAAGGCTAGCGCTGAGAAAAAGAGTAGAAGGGGAAGAACACTTAGAGATATACGGGGGGTTGAGAGAAGGAATAGGGATGAAAAGGTATCTGCAGGCCCAATGGACTTCGCGAAAAAGCTGAAACTGCGATTTCGTGTAGGGGACCTGGACCTGCCAGAAAGAAGAAGGAGGTATACCAGTAGCCGGGAGGAGGAGGAAGTAGATGCACAGATGTGCCCATGTGGCAAAGCCATAGAGAGTAGAATTCACATAGTGGGAGAATGTGAAAGAACAAGGAGGAAAGGGATGTGCTAGAGGAGGAGATGAGGAAAATAGACGAGTGTGACATGGAGCAGTTTGGTACACTAAATAGTAGCGAGAAACGATCGCTATCTTAGGAGATAGATGGTGGCCACAGGTGGCGAAACAGGAAGGGGATAAGATTAGCAAAAGTTTCTTTGTAATATATGGAAACAACGTAATGAGCGCCCAAGTGTTGGAGGTGTCTCTATTAGGAGTAGGAACGGTGCTCCGTCTCGAAAGGGATGCGTGGTCAATGGTCAAATGACTAAGGCAAGCAACAAATGACCCCCCCCCCCCCCGTCGAGGTATTCAAACAACGCGGAACATGTCAAAAGGCTTTTTGATCTGACCCGAAACTATATATACTCCTCACATGAGTGCACCTCTCATTGGAATCGATTTGGAACATATTGCCTTTGATTTTGCGGTATACGATTTATATGAAGCCTTAATTTTTATCATGCAGACATTGTCGGTCGCCCCGTTGGTTCTAGTGGTCCTCGAATGCTACTACTATGAGTTGGTTTCCGGTGTTCAAATCTCACGTGGGTGGGACTTTTGAGTTTTTTTGCAAAATAACGATATAAACGGAATTATCTGCTCAGGGCGCCTATACCTAGTAGTAGCGTGGGTAGGCGTAATTCGATGCGAGTCGACGAAGGAAGAAAGGGCTGAAGGCTTCTCGCGATAAAAGTGCGAGGCACGAACCGCAATGGGGGAGGAGGGAGAAGTCGCCTATTAGAGATACACCTATTATAGCACTAGTCGGTATCATATGGTCGCTGCTGGATGACACAGGGTTATCTGCTACAACGTAGCTCGTACAGTTTACAGCGGTATACTTCACTCAGTCAGCCGAGTGGCTCTGAGCGGCTGAGACAAAACGGGCCTAAACGCCACCCCTCTACCGTCCTAAAAAATAGTAATTATTACCAGGCATACCATTTATTATGTCGAAGCTGGACCAAGCAAGCCCTTTCACAGCCCTCATCCACGAATGGATTCCTACGTTGTTTATCTGCCCCCCCCCCCCTCCCCATATAAATATTTTATATATTTATAGGTTGGGTTGGCGTCGGTTGGCAACGACGCTGTAAAACACGCCACTCGCTGCGTGAGCTAGACAACCAGGGTGCCGTTTTTTTTTGTTATTTTTTTTGGGCGGTCACCAAAGCTGGCGGTCGAGTAGATCATTTGTGCGGGGTGGAGAACCTTTGTTCCGCACAAGGGGAATGGTCGTATCACGTAGTGTTAATATGGTAAGGCGTCCGCGAGGCAGTTACATAGTAAAACCCATTGCTGTCTCCGGACGTGGCCACACCAGAAATTAAACTAACTCATTGAAGCTGTCGTCCATATGCAAGTCCGCCTCAGAGGCGGTTCTTAGCAGGATGCAGCTCACCCTCCATGCGACTCGCCCAATACCTCACGGCGTTTCGCGCTTGGTGCAAGCAATGTCTGTCTGCCTGGTTGGTGAAAACCCAACGTACTCCGTCCCGGCATTGTANCCCCCCCCCCCCCCCAGCACCGCCTCCAATAATGCCAGTATTGCAAGGAGGCCGCGGTTTGATCCAGTTGACTGGCTGCCCCCCTCCCTACACTGTAACTGATCAGTTGACTGGCTGCCCCCCCCTACACTAAAACTAGCATGTTAAGACCGAAAGAGGCCTTTGACGCGCCCTAAAAGGCGGTCGCCTTAGTATATCCACTACCTATGTCCCAGAAAGTAAGGAGCATTTGAACATCAATATGAACACCGAACGGTTCTTGAACTCCCGTCTATAATACCTCAAGAATAGCGCTCTGTTCCTAAATATAAAGGAACTTTTGTACATTGATAGTTAATCAAAATGTTGTTTATATTTAAGGACAGAGTGGTAGCATATTTGCACTCCACCCCCTCCTCCCTTTAGGGTCATACGACCACGGCCATGCATGATAATTAGTACCCCCCCCCCCATATTATATGTATAGGTTGGGTTGGCGTCGGTTGGCAACGACGCTGTAAAACACGCTACTCGCTGCGTGAGCTAGACAACCAGGGTGCCGTTTTTTTTTGTTATTTTTTTTTGGCGGTCACCAAAGCTGGCGGTCGAGTAGATCATTTGTGCGGGGTGGAGAACCTTTGTTCGAACAAGGGGAATGGTCGTTTCAACGTGGTGTTAATATGGTGCGTCCGCGAGCAGTTTACATAGTAAAACCCATTGCTTGTCTCCGGAATGGCCACCAGAAAATTAAATTAAGTCATTGTGAAGCTGTCGTCCATATGCAAGTCCGCCTCAGAGGCGGTTCTTCTAGCCAGGATGCAGCTCCCGTCTCCATGCGACTTCGTCCAATACCGTACGGCGTTTCCGCTGGATTGGTGCTAAGCAATGATCTGCCTGGTTGGTGAATAACCGAACGCGCTCCGTCCCGGCAGTTGTAGGATCGAGGGTCTATTGGTCGATATGATACGCCGCAACATGAGTACAATCCCGCTCCCCCCGCCCCCCCCCATCTTCTTTCAGCAGGATGCAGCCACCCTCCGGATGGACTGTCCAATACGCTTACGGCACTTCCGCGCTTGGTGGCTAGCAATGTCCTGCTGTTGAGGTGAAAACCAACGTGCTCCGTCCCGGCATTGTAGAATGCGAGGTCATGGTCATACGCTCTCACGGCCACTGCATGAAAATGAAGTACACCCCCCCCCCCATCAACTGTCCTCGTTATCCTCGGACCTCCTTCCCTCCCTCCTTGCCTCCTTACCCACGATACTCCCCTCTCTCCCCTCTCAGATCCCGCGCCCCCCCCACTCCGCCCTGCCCCTTCCCTCCCCTCCCCCCCACTCCCGCCTTCCAACTCTCTCGAACCCTCTTGCGCACCCTTAAGGACGCCCTGGCGGCTAGGTACCCTACGAACCCGCTGCTGCAGGTGCGGGGAAACGCCGGAACTCACGACCTCGACCTGGCCATCCGAACGATCCGCGCGTTGAAACGGCGCGGTGGTATCGCCGACAGGGACGATATTTCGCCATCCCCTGCCCCTCCCTCCCCCTCCCCTTCCCCCCCGGCCTCTTTCGAGTCTAGTGGAAACCCAACAGTAACGGCGAAAGCAGTGGCGGCGGCAGCGGCGACGACCGTGAAGTACCCGCCATCGTCAGTAACGGCAGCGATCGGTGCGCCGGTGTCCGCCAGAGAGGCAACTGGGACGGGGGAGGGGGAGGGGGAGGGGGGGATGGGAGTTCGGGTTCCCCGCTACGACAAGTCGGCGAGGGGGGGGAGGGGGGACCGTGCGCCGGAGGAGGAGTGGGAGGTTGTGTCGGCCCGCCCAGAGATCGTGCTGCTGGAAGGATGGATGTTGGGGTTCGAGGCCCTCCCTGATGGTGACTCCGTCCTCCTGCATTCGCCCCCAGGGGAAAAGGGGGAGAGTGGTGGGGAAGAAACGGGTGAGATATAATTTTTGTTTTGTTTTGTAAATGTTATCGTTGTTTTTACAAATGCGTCAGCTGTGAGCTCGGGCGATTAATTTATAAAAGAGTAAAGGAGAAGGGAGAGGGGGAGAAGGAGGGGGAGGAGGAATAATAGGAGAAGGGGTGGGAGGAGGAGGAGAGGGAGGACGAAGAGAAGGAGAAGGAGGAAGAGAAGGAGGGGGAGGGGGGGCAGGAGGGAGAGAAGGAGGAAAAGAAGGGTGGGGGAGAACTGGTTATGAGATATTAGGTTGGTGTTAACGAAAAAGTATCATTCGGGAGGAGGAGGGGAAGGAGGACGGAGGTGAGGCAGAAATGGGCGAGATAAAAAACGAAAACGAAAACGAAAAAATGAGTACGTACGGAGGAGGCGGCGGCGGCGGCAGCGGCGGCGGCGGCGTGGACATTTGTTTAATTATAAAAACACCAGCCCTCGGTTTTTTTTTTTCACGTTGCAACGAAGAACAAACCCATGCCAAATTTCGTTTTCCCCAACTCACACCCAAAACCATGGCGCGCAAAGCTCCGAAGCCGAAATGTGTTTCGCCTGTCGCTGGAACCAGCTCGTACACAGCAAGTAATGTCTGGTTGTTGACCCCCTCTTGTCTCTCTCCCGTTCGCTGCCGCTGCCGCCACTGCCGCTGCCGCTGCCGCCATAAACCAGGCGTGGGTATCGGTGAGAGTACGGGTGGGGATGCCGTCTCCAGCGGTGGTCTCGGTGTCGTGAACGAGTTTCTGAAGGGCTACTCGGAGCTGCACGACGAGGTCGACGCGTGGCTGGTCCTGAAGGTGCGGGGTGCACTCCTCATCTTTTTGTCATGCATGGCACAGTATATACATATACGACTAAGACCTATGCCAATGGGAAAGCGATGTTTGAAAGCGATGTTTGAAATATTTCCCTGGAATTTTCAGGCTGAACATCCGCTCGTACCGCCGCTGTGGGAAAAACGGGAAACAATTGTTTGATTTTTCTTGGATTTTTTCATATTTTTTTCAAACGGCTGCAGGCGGCGCAATTTGCTTTTTCTTGTTGCAAATCGTCAACACCCCGATAAAAAGAAGCTCGTGCGACGATAGACCTTCGATCTCGACGTAGACTCAGCCCACGGCCAACCCGCTTCGGGTCGGGCAAGGCCAACGAGTGTAGATGACGGCCTCGAAGGTATAAGGTGGATCCATGGTCTAGGGGGCGAGAGATTGCCGGCGGCGTCCTACGCTCTTCTCCCAAACCCGAAAAAAAAACTATTTTTTGCCATTTGAGACGGATCGAAAAAAATTGTCATCTGTTTTATGCACACCAGCAGCCAATTGTTTGTTTATCAGACGCCTGGCCAGCGCCCGCCACATATCACCGGCCATCGTGTGAACACGGTGACCCTAGGATGGATCGGAGCCCGTAACGAGCGCACCGTGTTCAGAACTCATGACGCAGTCGTTGGTTTTGTCGATCCATGTCTGTCGAGGACTCGGAATCTCGCCGCTTCGAACTAAAATCCGCCTGAATTTTTCTCAAGCCGATCTTGTCCCAACATCGGCCTCTGATAATTGCCTTTTTCGGGCTTTTCCAAAAGTTGGGAATATTCCGTTTTAAGAATCGGTCCCATAGCAAGCTTGTTCTGGAAAAATCTGGCGGGGATCTTAGGAATTCAAACTTTTTAGGGTAACTTTGCTTTCCCATTGGCATAGGTCTAAGGGTCGTTCTTATCGAGCAACTTTTTTTTTCCAAAAATTCCAAAACATTTTTCCAAAAAAAAAAAAGGAAAAGCAAGAAAAATAGGATTTATTTGGAAAGTTTGGAATTTTAACACTCTGAGAGGGCAAAATATTTGGAAGGCTTCGCATTCCAATATTTGGAAATTATTTTTGGAAAATTTGGAAATCCTAAAAATTGCCGCGAAACATTTATTTGGAAATTTTGGAAAAAAAGTTGCTCGATAAGAACGACCCTAAGAACCGTTTGTAGGCGTGCGGGTGTTTTCGGCACCTCGTTGTTTGTTATTTATTTTTGTCTCCACCACCATATGGAAGACAGCGCCGAATGAATGGGCGGGGGCGGCGGTAGCGGCAGCGGCAGCGGCAGCTTTTTTTTTTCTGTTGCTTTTTTTTTCGTTTGGTGGTCATTGTCGTTGAGAAGTCGAGTCGTCGTTGTCGTCGTCGTCGTCGCTGTTCCTTTTTTTTTTTTTTTTTTTTAACCTGACGGAGCTTCGGAGCGGTTTTGTTTTTTGTTTTTTTTGTTCGCGATGTTTCTAGGATATTACCACTCTGGCCGGCAATGCCCTGTTCGATGCTATTCGGTTGCGTTCAGTTCTCTTCGGTTCGGCTCGGGTGTATTCAGTTCTTCTCTTCTCGGGGGTTCGGTTCGGTTCGGTTCGCGGCTCGGCTCGGCTAGGCCCGGCTCGGCTCGGCTCGGTTGGGTTCGGTTCGATTCGATTCGGTTCGGTTCGGTTCGGTTCGGTTCGGTTCGGTTCGGTTCGGTTCGGTTCGGTTCGGTTCGGTTCGGTTCGATTCATCTCAGTCCGGCTCGGTCCTGTTCACTTCGGTTCAGCTCTCTTCTTGGTGTTTATTTGGTTGTGGCGTAGGTCGACTTCCACACGCATGTTGCTCTTGTCGAATCCCACCCTGCCTCCCTCCCTCCCTCCCTCCCTCCCGCCCTTCTCCCTCCACCCCCGACGTAATTAGACGGCTGATCCGGAGATGGTTTTCGAGTGGAGAGCTGAGGCGGAGCGTCGCATGCGGGAGGCCGGGCGGCCGGGAATGTCTGAGGACGAAGTGCGTGATTTCTGCGCGAGGTACATGCCGGCGTACCGCGCATACCTACCCGGCCTCTACCGGCGCGCTGCCGCTGCTTCTGCTTCTTCCGGCACTGCTGCTGATGCTGCTGCTGCTTCTGCTGCGGCGGCGGCGTCGGCTGCAGGGGCTGCTTCTGCTGCTACTGCTGCTGCTACTGCTGCTGCCTCTGCTGCTTCTACTGCTGGCCCTACTGTCTCTACTGCTTCTACCGACGCTGCTTCTACGGGTGCCGCTGTTCCTGCCGCTACGGCTGGTGCTGCTGCCACCACCACCACCACGGTACACAGAGACGGGGATGGGTATAGAGATGGGGATGATTATAGGGATGGGGATGAAGACAGAAGGCGACGGTCCCCGGTTAGTGGGGGGGAAGGGAAGGGGAGAGAGAGGGGGGGGGAGGGGGCGGCGGGGCAGGCGGGAGATCGAAGAGGCGCTGGTCATCGAGGTTGGAAGAGATAGGAACCCAATCAGTTGAATCCAGGACTACGGTACCGTGAGGTGCGGGGCGGTACGGTACGGTAGACAGTCTGGAACGGTACGGTACTGTACGGTAACGTATGGTATGGTGTCGTGTGACATGGAGCCCCTGTTACTACTTGCGCTGTACAAAAAAAAAATCTATTTGACTCTAATTCCAAGTAATGTGTCCCCTAAACGTTACTGCACCCTGAAAAAAAAGGGGGTTATGGCTTTTTTGGGCATTGTTTGTGTGTGTTATCTTCACATTAAACCATTCTTCTTAACTACATCAGTACACCCAGGGTCTTGTCCTGATTTTTAACCCTAAGAGAGATACAGTACAGGACACCTAATACATAAGAAACAGGAAAGCTGGACCAGGCTGGGTTTCTCATTTTGACAGAGGGTGCTTTTTACACTAGTTTCAAGACAACGTCTCTCGAATTTATTATTTCCCTCCAAATGTCAGCCTGGCTTTCTGATCAGCCTGTTTCTTATTAGGTGTCCTGTACTGTACTTAATTTCGTGGCCACAGACATGTCAGACAGAGAAAAAAGAAACGGAAAACAAAATATATATATAACCGCAAAGTGGATGGGTAAATAAAGTTAGTGAAATGCCAACATGCCGGGTACGAAAGCACAATTAGCACAAGCCATACCAGACAAAAACGAGAACACAAATTGGGAGGGGAAAATTGGCGATTCAAACAAGAAAAAAATGTGACGATGAAAAAAAAACAAAAGCCACCGCGTTGATTGGCGGGGATGATATAATACAAGTTGGTTGCCCGAACTACAGTGCCACCTTGGAGCGCGGGCGTACTCGTAGCGTTATCCTATATACCCGTCCTGCTGGGTGCCCTCACGACGCATGCTACGATAGAGGTGCACCATGATTTTTTCTGAGCTCCTCACTTAAGGGGCGTCATGTACCTCACCGAAAAAACGATTTTGGAGGAAACTAAAAGTGCTGCCGGATGAGAAATCTCATGACCGAAGTATTCTCTGAAACATTATTCGTCACAAAAATGAAAGTCCGACAAATTTGGGTTAAGGAGTCCGATCGTTCATAAAACGATTCCGCCAAACACTGCGACCTCTACCGTAGCACGCGTCTCACGCTGCTCGTATATAGACTGGTTGATACCACAAAAAATGTCGTTCTTTTGGTCGATTTTTCTTGGGAATCCCGAAGGAGTTATGCGCGAAAACAAATATTTTGGAAAACTTTGGGCAAAAAAGTTGCTCGATGCGAAAGAACGGCCCTACAGTTAATCCCTTTTGGAAACCCCTCTCGGTAGCGCGGCCAAAATAATTATAGATTTTGTGTTTTGTCAACTTCAACCGTCTGCGAACAGCGTTATAGCGGCCAGCAAGTACGGGCATCAGGGTCATCTTGCGCCCGTGCCGCACGACTCCTTGCATTGCAACCACTCGGACTCCGCAAGGTTTTTGTCTTGTCATCCCCTCACAGTCATGCAGTGTGGCCGTCGCTGTAATAATCGTACGTAGCCTTTTTTTTGTCGTCAATTTTTTAATATGTTTCCCCTCTCGAAAGCCCCCCCCCAAGAGGGACAAGGCACACCACACGTGACACCAGTATTTTGCCGGCAAGCAAGCAAAAGCACGCACGCACGCCGGCCGACCGATCGACCGATCGACTCAATCGAGTGAAGCACAGTAACTAAACTGCTTTTTTCGCTTCTGATGCATCAGAGGGAGGAGCCAACAACAAAAGTTGAAAAGGTTGTGGGTGAGAAAAAAATAAGAAAATGTGTCTTTTGCCCACGTGCACGTGCCACACATGGACCCACGTCGACGTCAAAAACAACTAGCGGGAGCGAACGGGAGCGGGAGCGGTATCGAGCGAAGGATGCACAGGGGGCACAGCCCAGCCCCAGCCCAGCCCACTCCAACAACTATTCCCGACGGAATAGAGGAACCGGGCGCACTGCACTCACAGCTACTAATAGCTCACGTATTTTTCTAACAACATACACAGCAGTGTAAACTATTAATAATTATGAAGTCGTCGGTCTAGGCCCAAGAGCCCCCCGCCGCGGCCAGATTCATTGGGCAGGCCGCCGCAAAATCCAGCTGTACCGCAGCGCAACCTCGCGCTGTAGCCCAGTCTACTCCTCCCCCTCCTCCTCCTCCTTCCCCTTCTGCCGTCGCGGAAAACGAAGGACGAACGGACCAACCGGTTCCCGTCCCCTCTCCCACCCCGTCCCTCGCCGCCGCCTTTGCCGCCGCCGCCGCTACCTCGCGTGTATTGCCGTCGTGTCCTCCCCTAACCGGCGCCGCCCCCGCCAACCCCAACCTCTTCTCGCGGGCTCGGTCGGAGTACCGCCTCCGAAAACAACAACGCGCGTGGCTGGCGATCGCGTCGGCCCTCGCGTCGTCGACAAGCGCTAGCTCGAACGCCCGAACACAAACACACCGCGGCTGCGGTGAGCGACGAAATTCCGGCGAGAACATGCTACCCCCTCCTGCTGCTGCTGCTGTTGTTGCTTCTCCTATTAATAGTCCACCGTCACCACCACCACCGCCACCCGCGGCGGCCGCGATGTAAGGGGGATAGGGGGCGAATCGAGGGTGGTCGTCGAGCCGCACCCACAGACTGAGCAGGTCCCCTGGAAGCCAGCCCGTCGTCTCCGCCTCGAGCCCCTGCCAGCGCCAGGGAGACGAGCCCTCCGATGAAGAATGGCTCGAAGTAGGTCCTCCGCCGCCGCCGCCGCCGCCGCGTGCACTGGCCTTGTTGGCGATGTTGGCAGCGTCGTTTCCCTTGCTCCTGTCATTTTCGTCGCCGGTGCGACCCACTGCTACTGCTGCTGCCGCCGCTTCTGCTGTTGCTACTGTCTGCGATGGTGTCACCACTGCTGCCGCCGCGGCCGCTGCCGACGCAGGGTTCCTCGATGATGAGCCTCCTCTACCAAGAGAAGAAGAAGGAGGAAGCGAGGAGCTGTCCGTGACAGAACCTGCCAGAATCACGGTCGAAGAGGGCGGCGCATAGTGGCTTGAGACGGGTGGGTCGGTGCTGAGCCAGCTCGTCTCCGCCCGACCCCCGCGGCCGCCGCAACTACCACTACCACCGTTGCCGGCGCCGTTGACAGCCGTTCCCCGTGTTCTCACGATTGCCCACGAGTACCCACAAGGCAAGCTCCTTCTACGCCCTGTGCCTCCATCGCTACCGACACCACCGACACCATCACCACGACCGACACCGCTACCACCATCGCCGCCACCGTGTACAGCGTGATGGTAAGGGTACCTCGCGGCGGCGGGGGCGGCGAGCACAGCCTGCCAAGAAGCGAGGATACGGCCGCCAAAGGCGACGTGAACGTGCCGGAGGCGGTTAAGCGCGGGGTGATAGTCATTATTTCCGTAACCGTCGCTACCACCGCCGCCGCCGCCGCCGCCGCCGCCACCGCCGCCGCCATCGACGCCGATGACGCCGCCGCCGTGATGGCCATATAATATGTCGTCGCCTCTCCCCATGGATTTCGACAGCGCCCCCACCCCTGGCCCCGCCCCCAGCCCCGCCTCTCCCTCAGCTGATGCCGACGTGCTCAAGCTTTTCGACATCTGGTAGGCCACGTGTGCGCGTTCCGCTGGCGTTGGAGCACGTGTACTCTATTTTGTTTTTTAAAGATAGCAGCACAGAGTTTCGTTAAAAACCGACAAACATGTCGAGAGGGAGGGAGGGGGGGAGGGAGGGAGGGAGGGAGGGAGGCCAGGGGGAAAGGGGGGCGGGGGGGCGGGCGGGAGGGGAGCAGGTCAAGATTTTTATACGAAGCATGCATAACAATGCGTAATATCGAGCTTGCGCGTTGGTGAAGAAACTCCAATCAATGAGTAATATCGAGCTTGCGCGTTGGTAGTAGTTACTCAGTAAAGGAGCCACGGCAGACGCGTGCTGCGATAAAGGCATCACATTTTCTTTATAAAAGTTGGCCGCCTGGGCTCCTTGACCCAATATTGCTTGAGTTTGTTTGTTTGTTTTTTTCAGAGATTTTCGTTTTTTTTACCCTAAGGTATATATATGCCATGCGCTTTTTCATCGGGTTAAGCGTACGTTCTTTTAAAATCAAAAGTCCGTTTTTTGGACGAGTTATGGAGCTCCTATACTATAATCAAGTGAAAAACACAACCCCAGAAAAACGTTACGAAGGTGCATGCCTATGTACCACAGTACCCATCACGCATCGGCAGCCATAATGTTTTTGGGCCCAACGAGTGCTCACAGCCACCCCTATCAAAATAGTGCACACGCCTGTCTCCCAGTCAACTCACGTCTTCCTCCCTCCATCCGCCACCCTCGAAGCCGACGCCTTGTGAAGCCTCGGGATCGGCCCATAGCAGCCCGTACGCCACCGTTGGCGACGACGCTGAGGGCGACGACAACATTCGTAGTAGCTGTGGTGGTGGTAAAGACGACGGGGAGGAGGAGGAGGAGGAGCGCAATGGTGACGATGAAGCGCGATGCAGCACCTTGCGGATGGCGAGATCGCGGCAGTTGAAACCGCCCTCCCCGCCGCCGCCGCCGCCGCCGCCATCGCCGCCGCCTCCGCCGCCTCTACCGCCTCCGCCACCCCTACTAGATCGGGCGAATATCTTGAGGACGTCGTGCTTCTTCCATCCGTTGCATAGCAGGCGGACAAGGCTGGAAGCGGGCGGGCGGGTGGGCGGGAGGAAAGTCGGCGTGGAGAGAGAGGGGGGGGGGGGGGTACTCATGTCGTGCACGGCCGTAGTCGTATGACCATAGACCCTCGCATTCCTACAATGCCGGGACGGAGCACGTTGGGTTTTTACCAACCAGGCAGACATTGCTTGCACCAAGCGCGAAGCGCCGTGAGGTATTAGGCGAGTCGCATGGAGGGTGAGCTGCATCCTGCTAAGAACCGCCTCTGAGGCGGACTTGCATATGGATGACAGCTTCAATGAGTTAATTTAATATCTGGTGTGGCCACTTCCAGAGACAGCAATGGGTATCACTACGTATCTTCCTCGTGGATGCCTTACCATATACACGCTACGTGATACGACCGTTGCCCTTGTGCGGNGGGGAGAGACAACGGGAGAACGGGCTAAGAGCAACAAATAGGTGACAGCAACGTGAACGGGTGGGCAGACGAGAAGCACACATTTTTCTTTCTGGGGTACTCGTCTCCGGATTTTGTTTTGTTGATTTTTTCAGCATCAGCAAAACGGATGCACACGTACGGGCCGGGTCCGTACGAACTCTCACTTTTGCAGGACGTGGTTGTCGTTAAATAAACCTTCGCCCCCCCCCCCCCCCCCCCCCCCCCCCCCCCCCC
>MEHQ01000268.1:327193-337377 GCA_008828725.1 Saccharina japonica | reverse complement strand
ACTGATTGATTATTGATTCGGATTGAATGTCGTACGAGTGCTATTATCACAAAACTTCACAGACAGGCGGGGCGGCGGGGATTGGGTCGGGGCTTCAGACCGTTCACGCTGTGGCCGTTGATCGTGGAAAGTACTACAGGTAATATATTTTATTCAGGGTACTCGAACTACACAATAGCATTGATAGTACGTACTCGTACTACTGCTGTAGGACCGCATCAAACGATCACGATGATATCAATCGTGGCAAAGTGTCACTGGGACCCGCGTGCAGAGCAACCTCTCTGCGCGCTATAACTATCATAAGATACGACAGTTTACGGCTTTTTTACTGGTATTTACTGGTAGGTTTTGGATATGCCACGCCGGTATTTGTGCCTTGCGCACGTCGAGGATAGTTCCCACAGAGAACGCACAACCGTCCAGAATACCTAAACAGAGAAGCTTGGTGCTGACGTTCCCGAAGCCATGGCTCTGGAAGGTACTCACTCTAGGAGACGCTGCGTCGGCGTGCCGTGCCCAGCCTGAGATCGGATCATAGATCAAGCAAAAACATCCCTTTCAATAACGCCACATTATAAAATGGAAACCCAGCGAGTGGAGTTGTTGGAAGCAACGAGGATTGTAGACGAGGTGCCTGCGTGGGTTGTGTTCTCTACCAAGCCAGCTCGCTCCCGATCTTCGTCATGGGCTCCCCCTTGACAACACCGTCCCCTGGAATTAACTACAATTTCGTCTCCGGAGCTTACCTAGTCTGCTCCGTAATACTGGCGGTTCTTCTGGCATTAGATAAGGTGGGTTCCACGTTCCACGCTGTTCCACAACGTTTGCACTCGTGTGGCAATCACGAAGTGAATGCTGTCGATGGCCGGTGTACAGCAGTAACCTCACTGCTGCTGTTGCTGTCTGCCGTCTGCGACTATTGGTAGTACCAGGTGCCTGTAGTTCGTGGGTATTGCCATCTAGGTTGATGTGTCATATTTGTGGGTTCGGGTATTCACAGCAGTTGGAAACGACGATGCATCGTGATTCAAACCTACTGGTTCTCGTACAACCTACTGGTACACTAAGTTTGATAAGGATGTACAACTATTTAATAAGGGCAGCGGCCAAAAACAGGTACACCTGGTCTGTTCGGGGCCAAAAACAGGTACATACTAAAATCAAGTTTAAAACGCACCCCACGAACCTGCCGTTCCTTGCAATGCAAAGTAGAGTTTTTTTCATGCTCTTCGTGCTCGCCCGGTGGCTACGTTACGAGTAGCTGCTATTAATAGTACGAGGAACGAACGCCTGCTGCTGTATTCTCCCTTCTCAACTTTTGTGACACCCCTGGTATTCCAAGTCAACCACAATCCCGAAGGGGAGCCTTCTATCTCGTATTATTTCGGCGGAGGTATGCAGGCAGATATGTGTGTGTGTCGCTCGAGTGGCGTGTAGTGCGAGGTGCGAAGGGAGAAGGGGGTCTCCGCGTACGTCGGCATTTGTATAGGGGGCATAGGGTGGAACTATGAAGGGCCTCTGATTGGCTTAAAAACGACAAAAAAAAGGTGAAAGTCAAGCAGAGTAGACAAAATCAGGTATACCTGGGTTTTGAAGAGGCAAAAAACGGTACAACGAGTTTTGGACCAATGGCAGCGCACGTGGAGTGCGTTTTTGACTTGGTTTTAAGTATGTACCTGATTTTGGCCGCAAAAGGACGAGGTATACCTTTTTTTGGCCGCTGCCCATTTAATAACTACTGCTGTTCATCGTACACCTGCTGTGACACTCCAAGGTGCCGGTATGTACCAGGGTTCGAATTAGTGCTCCAGCAACATGTGCGCGTAGCGCACATCGGGCATATTTGGATGTGTGCGTAGCGCACATCGAGCCGGAGGCGAGGTGCGCTCCCCGCAGGGGCCCCCGGAGGGCCTCCCGGGAGGGCCCCCCGGGAGGGCCCCCGGAGGGCCCCCCGGGAGGGCCCCCAGAGGGCCCCCGGAGGGCCGCCGGAGGCGAAAATATTGGACGTATGTGCGTAAATGTACTCAAAATGTGCGTCTCATTCGCTCGTCTTGCAAATAACACACAGACAAGCATAGCCTCTGTATTTGCGACCCTTTCAAGCCTTGTTTTATCCACGGACATACAAAACCGTCATAAATTTGAACTCAGTGCCCTCAAAAAAGAAAGCCACAAACAAATTCAGCAGGAAATTGTCGAATAAATCACAAGAAAAAGGCCTAAAACAAATTTCGCGTGCGGCGAAAACGGACCCAAAAAAAATTTCGCCTGCGGCGAAAATAGGCCCCAATTTTTTTTTCGCCTACGGCGAAGTGGCCCCGCACAATTTTTTGGCCTGCGGCCAAAAACTGTGCGGGGGCCTAAAAAAGATGTGCGCAAAGCCGCACATCTACTGTTTTTTTTCGTGCGCAAAAGCTGATATTTCAGATTTTTGGTGCAATTGCGCACGTTTCACCAACTAATTCGAACCCTGGTATGTACTATCGACTCGCATAATACGAGCGTACAGTACAGCTGCTGGTACTCCAGGACTCGCGAGTACTCGGTCACTTCAGCTCCTGGTACTCTTAGGTACTCGCGAGGCTGAGTCGCGAGTACTCAGCCATACCAGGTATCAGCTTTTGGCACTCCAAGTACTCGCGAGTACTCAGTCATTTCAGCTTCTGGTACTGTCAGGTACTCGCGAGTACATCGTACGGTATCAGCTTTTGGTACTCCGAGTACTCGCGAGTACTCAGTTATTTCAGCTCCTGGTACTCTAGGTACTCGCGAGTACCCAGTCATTTTAGCTTTTGGTACTCCAGGTACTCGCGAGTACTCAGCCATTTCGGCTTCTGGTACTCCATGTACTCGCGAGTTCTCAGCCATTTCAGCTTTTGGTACTCCAGGGACTGAGTGATTCCAAATGACTGGTGGTACTCGTGAGTCATTGGCTGAAAACCAAATACTGGTACTGGTACTAAGACGACTTTTTAAGCAGATGTTGAGGCTGCTGCTCCTGCACTTTGTTATCGTTGGAGCTGGCCTTGAGTTGAATCTGGGGTACTACGTAGTGGATGCACACAGGCGTGTACAGCAATCGGTGGTGCAGGCGGGGGACAGTCACTTCAGCTTTTGGTACACCAGGCACTCGCGAGTACTCAGTCATTTCAGTCCAGGTACTCGCGAGTGCTCAGTCATTTCAGCTTTTGTTACTCCACGTACTGGCGAGTACTCAGTCATCCCAGCTCCTGGTACTCTAGGTTCTCGCGAGTACTCAGTCATTCCATCTTTTGGTACAGTACTCCAGGTACTCGCGAGTACTCGGTCATTTCAGCTCCTCGTACTCTAGGTACTCACAAGTCCTCAGTCATTTCATATTTTTGTACTCCAGTTACTCGCGAGTACTCAGTCATTGCAGCTCCTCGTACTCTAGGTACTCGGGAATACTCTTGTCATTTCAGCTTTTGATACTCCAGGTACTCGCGAGTGCTCAGTCATTTCAGCTTTTGCTACTCCAGGCACTCGCAAGCTCTCAGTCATTTCAGCTTTTGGTACTCCAAAGGTTGAGAGTCTTTCAAAATGACTGATACTCGCAAGCCATTAACTCAAGTACCAAGTGACTGGTACTGGTGATATACTCTGACGACTTTTGCTACTCTGTATGCTGCTGTACCTGGTGCACACTATATTACTGTAGTCCAGTTCGTTGGGGAACAGCATCCTTTTTCCGTGTTCTTTCAGGGGAAGCCTGCGACAGCCGGGGTACGGCTAATTGCACACCGGGTCTGCAAATAGGCGTCCTATACATAAACATCTCTGCACACCCTCAGTATCAGTATGTTGGTTTTGTATGTAGTTTCGATCATTTTTTTGGTGGAGGGCTCTGTCCCTGCCTCCCCCCCCCCCAAACACTACGTACTGCTGCTGTAGACTAACACCATTATTCGTACTCGTATACCTATGTGTGTTTCGGCAACTTTTTTATACCAGGTATGTACGAAAGCATCCGGGGTGTGCGGAGTTATAGTTGCATACTGTAGGACCCAGGTTGCAGTTTCAGTAGGCGTCACCCGACATCCCCCCTCCCCTCCCCCTCCCCCTAATGAAAACTCGACAGTGCTATTTGCATACGGTAGCATCCAGTATGCAATTACAGTATACCAGGTATATAAGAGTCACCCCCCCCATGAAGTACACCCCCCCCCCCCCCGCCCCCGCGCGCCCCGAACTGTTGGAGGTGTGTCTCTATTAGGAGTAGGAACGGTGCTCCGTCTCGAAAGGGATGCGTGGTCAATGGGCAAATGACTATGGCAAACAACAAACGAGTACGCCCTCCCTCCCCACTCTTCCCCAACCCCCTCCCCGTCTCCCTTCCCTTCCCTTCCCTTCCTCCCCTTATGAAATCCCGGCAGTGCTTCGGCGTGGAGGCCGTTGAAGGGGCGTGGGTAGTGTTCGCCCCTTTCCCGCCTTGCCTGGCGTGGGCATTGGCCATGCGGACGAAGTGGCTAGCGGCGCGCGATGGCGGCGTTTCCACCGGTGTGAAGACCAAGGCAGAATAAATAGAGTGGGGGTATACAGTAGTTTGTACGAGTGAACAGGGTTTCCATTGCGTACAGAAGGATCAGCCGGTGGGGGGGGGCGTACTCATTTGTCGCTTGCCTTAGTCATTCGACCATTGACCACGGATCCCTTTCGAGACGGAGTATGTGGGGGGGGGGGGGTTCCTTCTGACAGCAGTGGTGGCAGCAAGAGGAGAAGCTGCAGCAGCAGCAGCCGTAGCATCAGCTAAACTGTATACAGTAGTTTGCACGAGTGAAAGGGTTTTCATTGCGTACAGAAGAATCAGCTGGTGGTGGTGGTGGGGGGTCCTTCTGGCAGCAGTGGTAGCAGCAAGAGTAGATGCAGCAGCAGCAACAGCAGCAGCCGTAGCAGCAGCTAAACCAGTTAATGCTGCTAAACCAGAGGTGTAGTAGTACTTGGTGTGCCTATATAGTACCTCGTACGTACGTAGCTCCTGCCCGCCCCGGCTACGTTTACTATTATACAATACGATTCCGGTTAAGTGTTGGCGTTGCCTTGTTGCTACCATTAGCATGAAATAAACGTAACACACCAGTCTCTTGTCATGAAGTTCTTTTGTTTCCTTGATATGCCTGCTGCTGCTGCTGTCAAAACCCAGTAAAACTACGCACTGAAAAGTGTGTGTGTTTTTTTTGTTCAGCCTCTGGACGTGCAGTGTATACGCGTAGTGCGGGCGTTTTCACGCAGCATGCTGTAAAACCCAACAGCTGTTTTGTTGGGGATTTTTTCGTCGTCCTTCCTTCTGTTTTCGTGTTGTTTCCCTGTACACTTATTTGATTACGAGTTTGGTGTCGCTTCGCTTAGAATCATTTTTCTTTTTTCTTTCCCCGGTTTTTCCTCGGCATGGCGTAGCTCAACATAATAGGTTTTGGGGGTGGGGTGGGGTGGGGTAGGGTGGATGGTGATTTTGTTTTTTATTCCACCCAATACCCAACTCAAGGCTTTTGGCCACCGGGGGGGGGGGGGGTCCCGGGATGCAGAACCCTACAGTATGTGACCCCTGATCTGAGTTACGACTACTCGTAGGAGGGAGAAAGAGAAAAGACGGGCGAAGACGATGAATGGGATGTGTTTTTGTTTTTAAATAAATAACTCGAACCCGATCTCAATGCAGCGCCGAGCAAGCATGACTCTTCACGAAAACACTACAAGCATCAACGAGACGTTAGCTTCGACGGTGCAGCCACGACAAGGGGTAGCTGAGACTACCATCAACAAAAAAACACACGGGCGATTTTGCGCCGCGTAAGGTGTACCAATCATCAATGTGCCTCTCGATAAGCAGTTGCATTTACTTGAATATCAGGTAAATATGTGTATGATACAGGTATACATACGATTTTTCTTAGTGTTTTTGTTGTTTCTCGTGTTGCATCAGGTGTGTATATGATACAGGTACGATTTTTCTTAGTGTTTTTTTTGTTTCTCGTGTTGCATCCTGAAAAAATCCTCGTATTTTTGTGAACTACAAAGCGGGCCCCACCGAATCAGAGTCTCAGGGGAGGTCTACGGTTCATGGAAAGCAGACAAATCCCGGCTGTCTGTTGACGTCTATACAGACAGGTGGGTGCCGAGCAGGGCAAGAGGGACGACGACTGCGTGCCCTAAATGACATCCATCTATATAGTGCCACCTACTGTTGCCGCTACTGCTCTACTTTTCTGCAATAACAGTACCCCCCATATATCCAGCAGTACATAGCCCCACACCATCTGCACCAAGTACGAGCAACAGCAGCAGTAACCCCGCCCCCCCCGACCAAAGACAAGAAAACCTGCATTGAAAAATGAAAAATAAAAACACGGTACAACATCTACGTACGTACAAACCATGTCACCACAGAAACAAAAAAATAATACGAAGAGCCCCCAATTTTTTCTTCGAAGACGACGACGATGGTCGACCCCGATCCCCGTACCAATCTCGCCAACACAAAAAAGCCTGTCACACAGAAGTTCCGCCCTCTGTTCCGGTCCCGTCAACAACAGACAAAGTTTTTTTCACAGAAATGTCCTCATTTCATCCCGCCACAACAACAAAAACAACGCGAAAAAATGCGCAAAAAAAACAAAAAAGAGATATAAAACTAACTGCTCTGAAGTATAAATGCAACGCCGCGACGGATGTCTTCATCATGCAACACGACGAGTGAATCAGATATTCCTATATACGTGTTTGCTTATAGGTACATCGCACCTTCATGAGGACATACGAGCTCACCGAATACTGCGTCTGAGACGGTACCGGTACGAGTACAGTCTCTATGCTACATACGGCAGCGAGCACTCGTAGCAAGCAGTAGTATTAACAGTAGCAGTAGCAAACGCCCACTCAAATCAAGCACACCTTCCCTAGAGACCCCCCCCCCCTCTGCCTGGTTGGGGAAAACCCAACGTGCGCTGTCCCGGCATTGTAGGGATGCGAGGGTCTATGGGCATACGACTACGGCCGTGCACGATATGAGTACCCCCCCCCCCCTCCGTAGGGATACGAGGGTCTATGGTCATGACGACTGACGGGCTGTCGCCAACGTAGGTAACCGCCCCCTCTCCCCCCCACCTCCCTCCCGCCCCCCCCCCCCTCTTCGCCCCTCCCCATGGCGCCTCACTCCCACCACAACTCCACCCAGCCTCCTCGACAATGGGACACACCCCCGCACTGCACCATCGGAACAAGCAGCGACCGAAGTAGCAGCGGTAGTAGCAGCAGCGGGTGTGGGCTAGCTTGTATGGGAGGTAACCAATGCCCCCGCCTGGTTGAAAATTGACTGCTACGAGTACTGGCTACGTATACGGGAGGTACCCAATGCTCCACCTGGTTGACATCGACTGCTATATATGCACGAGTATATACTGCTGCTGGGTTTTGTTGCACGAAACCTTTGAAAAACACACACCGGAAGGGGTGTTGTGTGTCTGTCTGCTCTGCTCTGGCCTGTGCCTCAACCCAAACACTCACAAACAAGGGGTAGATTTTGTCTGCTTTGCTCTGTTCCACAAGCAACCACTCACAAGGGGAAATCACAAAAGGGGGCTGTGCCTGCTGGGACCTTGCTCCACAATCAACAAATCAGAACGGGTTGTGTGTGTGATCTGTTCTGCGCCACAACCAACTAATCAACAGTCAAACACGCGCGTGTGGCGGTGTTGGGAGCAAAACACGCCGTCTGGAACTCCTGTTCTACACCAAACCCCGCAACCCCCTCCCAACCCCCCCCCTCCATGCGCGCGCGCCAGCAGCAGCGACGGTCTAAAGCATGGAATACTCCAGCAGAGATGTACGTCGGAAAACTCGGGCAGCAGCAGCAGCAGCAGCAGTCAGCCCCGGTTTTGCTTTTCGTGCTCACTGACCTTAGCCTGACATGACCGAACGACTGACTGACAGACCGACTCGTTTTTTCTCCCCCTCTGGGTCTGAAAACATTTTGAACTCGCCACGCGCTTTCATCGAACAAGCGACAACAACGACAAAAAAAAAAGCACTTCCCAAGAGCCGGGATGAACGGCATGTACCGGTACATACGGAAGAAGGCGGATGATGAATCGGACGGGTGGAGGGGGCGCAAAAACAGAAACGAACGCTACCAAGTGCCAATCGACCAGTCGATCAAGACAAGGCGCATCGAGCCGCGTCGCTTCCCTTCCCTGGATCGCCGCCATCACCACTGCCATCGCGAGAATGCCAAATCATCACCACGACCACCGCAGAAAGAAAAGAAAAGAAAAACGTTGTGTTTTGCTGCGTTCGACTGACACAAGACACTAACGTAAAAACACGCGTAGCACATTTTTTTTGCCTTCCGGGCTTGCCTCTCTTCTACGTGAGCGAGAAAACCGATGCACTACGCGTACGTACTACCAACACCCTTGCTGGCTGCCGCCGCTGCTGCTGCTGCCGCCACCACCACCCTCCCCCCCTCCCCCCCTCCTCTCCTCCCGCGCTCCCCGTCCCTTTCTCCGGCCCTCAAACCAACAAAAAACGACAGCAGGATATAACTAGTAAAACCCCACCACCACCACCACCACCACTTCCACCACCTGACTGCACTCGGTTCACTCGCGGAGGCGTTCTTTCACCCGAAAAGACTCAAGCCATCATCGATTTATGACCCATCACGTACACAGAGAAACGTTTATACACCCCCCCCCAGTCGGCCTGGTTGGTGAAAACCCAACGTGCTCCGTCCCGGCATTGTAGGGATGCGAGGGTCTATGGTCATACGACTAAGGCCGTGCACGACACGAGTACACCCCCCTCCCCCATGTCGGCCGTCGCAAGGTAAGGAGGGCAGGGTCCCACCCGGTGTCATATTGGTAGGAAGCAAAAAAACACCCGGGGGAGTGGGGGGGGGGGGGGTACTCATGTTGTGCACGGCCGTAGTCATATGACCATAGACCCTCGCATCCCTACAATGCCGGGACGGAGCGCGTTGGGTTTTCACCAACCAGGCAGACATTGCTTGCACCAAGCGCGGAACGCCGTGAGGTATTGGGCGAGTCGCATGGAGGGTGAGCTGCATCCTGCTAAGAACCGCCTCTGAGGCGGACTTGTATATGGACGACAGCTTCAATGAGTTAATTTAATTTCTGGTGTGGCCACTTCCGGAGACAGCAATGGGTTTTACTATGTAACTGCCTCGCGGACGCCTTACCATATTAACACTACGTGATATTCGACATGTCCCCTTGTGCGAGCAAAGGTTCTCGCACCCGCACAAATGATCTACCTCGACCGCACTTTGGTGAACGCGCGAAAAAAAACAATAACAAAAAAGGGGGGGGGGGGGGGGGCTTTTACGACGCCGGAGGGGGGCTTCGTATGACCCCCGCGTCTCGCCACAACTGTTCGACCAGCCAAACAGCTAACCAGCCAATTGGTCAAGCAACCAATCAATCAATCAACAAGCCAATTGATCAATGAATCAATCAAACAATTGATCAACCAGCCAACCAATCAACTTAATTAATCGATGGAATAAACCAATTTATCAACCAATCAACCAACCAGTTAATCAACCCACCAATCAATCAATCAAGCAAACAATCAATCAATCAAACAAGGGATTTATCAATCAACTATTAAATAGCTAATCGATCAATTCATCAATCAATCAACCACTTGATCAACCAGCAGACCAATCAACCAATGAATCAGTGGAAGAAACCAATTGATCAACCAACCCCATTAATTAATCAACCCACCAATCAATCAATCAACCAACCAACCGAATAATCAACCATCTAATCAATCAACCAACCAACCAACCGATCAGCTAAAAAATCGGACGGCTAAAAAACAAATGATGCGGCGAAACCCAACCTCGAATCCGCCGCCACCGCCGCCTCCCCCACGCCCCCGCACCAAAGCAGCCCCCCCCTCGCCGCCCCCGCCCGCCGCCCTCCCCCGACCCCACCGCCTACTGTATGAATTAAACCCGCTGCTTTCCGTTCTGCTTGCGCCTGCCCCACGCAGCTTTAGGAGTGTAGGTCTCTCTAGGCGCCACGCGGCCGTGGGATACATCAACCCACTCGTCCCACTTAGTTGCCCAGCCGTGATAGTGGATGCAGAGCTGAAGCAAAACACAAGCAGGAGTGGGGGCGGAGGGGAAGGGGGGGGGG